>SNQJ01S0117374.1:6461-18190 GCA_010110895.2 Picea sitchensis
GGTGTACTTTGCATGTGTGTGATTGTTTATTTATTACTGCTCATTATTGGATAATAA
Organism: Picea sitchensis; assembly: GCA_010110895.2. Classification (NCBI taxonomy): domain Eukaryota; kingdom Viridiplantae; phylum Streptophyta; class Pinopsida; order Pinales; family Pinaceae; genus Picea; species Picea sitchensis. The sequence goes on from SNQJ01S0117374.1 coordinate 6,519, forward strand.
TTCTACATTGATATAACATTTGAAGAAAAAGGATTATAATTACGTTATTACTTATTCACCCCCCCTCTCAGTAATCCATCTATATGTCCACCTTTTATTCAGTCAATGGGATATGCAATGTTCTGATCTTGATTTTCATTTTATGTTGTAACCTTGAGCCATTTTTCAACCACCTTACTCAAAAAACCAAATCATAAAACCTTATAAATACTTTGTAATAAACTAATGGTGCCCTAGCTTTCCCTCTCATAGTCAAGTGCAACTTTAGGGACTAAAATTTTTGGCACCGTTGTCGGGGATGAAGAAACGAAGAGATCTTCCCTGGGGAAACGACAAGTTTACATTTAGATCTTGGTGGTGAACAAGATTTTGGACATTATTTAAGACTGTGATTAATCACCTGGAGACTCCTCTGTGGTAATTCTAGCTCCTAAAAGAGAAGGTAAAGGACCTAAAACTCCTCTAAATTCTTCATCATTTAATAAGAGACCAGTAACCAGGAAAAATCCAGATCTTGAGCCTGTTGCAGCAATTCCAGATACTGAAAAGTTACTAAGAAAACCTAAAGTTCTTTCCAGTCAGTCTTCACTCTTAAAGGGAAAATTATCTTCAGAAAGTTCTCAAGGACAATCCTCTGAAAACATCAAAACCCAATTAGATGAATATGTGAATCCTAAAAGTGAAATTAAACCTGTTATTGAGTCTGATATAGTTTCATTCCCTTCAACTATTTCAGAATTAAATCTAGAATAGTGGAAGTTACTTATTGAACTCATTAAACAGGAGTATCCAGATATCTTGCCTGTGACTGAAACTTCAAGAGGTCACAACACGGATATTAAGAGAGAACCAGAGACACCTTCATCATCTCTTATATCTGTCTCATCTGAGGATTTTATATCACATTATTTTTCTTTTGAGAATCCTTTGTTTCTCACCCCATTAGCCGATCATAGTCCAGAAGAGAAATCCTTATCTATTAAAAATCAAGACTCGGTGACAATACATATAAGTTGTAATACAAAAGGGATGCCTTCTCCTTCAACATCACCAATCTTACTCACTCTCAGAGCTCCAAAAATAGCTAATATGGATGCAGACATAATGGACGAAATAGTTGCAGCAAGGTATGCTCCCTTGGTTCTTCCACAAGTCATGTGTGACTTTCCACCAAATGATTATATGAGATACTTTCCTAGATTCAATGGAGATGGATCAGTTACTGCTGAAGAGCATTTGAGCTCATTTTATAGTTTTGCAGATAATTTCAATGTAGAGAATGTTGATGTGTGGATGAGACTATTTGTACAGAGTCTAAATGGGGAAGCAAGAAAGTGGTTCAGTAGTTTGCCTCCTAATTCAATAGCTGATATCATAGCCTTAGATGATGCCTTTCTTAAACAATGGGTAGACAAAAATGTGTTTTTATCCTACATCACCGAATTCGGTGCTTTAAGGAGGAAACAAGGTGAATCAATCCTTGATTTTACCAAAAGGTTCAACCAGATGTATGGTAAAATTCTAGAGGAGATAAAACCTTCAGAGACATCAACTAAAATCACTTTTTCCAATGCATTCAATGTCGAATTTTCCTTGTTGCTTAGGGAAAGAAGAACCACTACCCTCAGCCTGATGCAAGATGTTGCTATTGAAGTAGAATCAAACATATTAGCAACAAACAAATTGAAGTCTAGAAGTGATAGAGACAGGAAAAAAGAAAAAGGAAGAGTTGCCTTTATCTTCTAATTCAACATCTGATTCTAAAATTGATGAAATGGCTAAGATGTTGAAAAATTTGACATCTGAAATGGCAAGGTTGAAGATAGAACAAAAACAACCCAATAGACCTGCACAAGAGGGTGGTTACAGAAATCCAAATCAGTTCAGGAGACCAAACAATGTACCTCAAATCTTACCAAGAGAAAGGAAAAACTAGGATGACCAAAAGGTTTTACCTCCTATTTAGAATAATGTAGTAGATGAGGAGGAGGATGAGGATGATACAGAAGAAGACCCTACAGTTCATTTGAATGATTCTGAATCATCTCATCTACATGTGACATAGCAGGATTATGAAGATGCTTTGATTGCAAATCAGTTTGAGAAAGGGGATGAAGACGAGATCGTCCAACAAGAACCTAAAAGGAAAAAATACAATCTCAGATCTGGTTCGAATGCACCTAAAGTAGATACAATTGTTTCTACAAAGAAGTCTGGTACTCCAGTTAAGACAGGAGTTATCAAAGGTGTTCCCAAGATCCAAGTTGATCAACCATTGAAATAACCTACCAAGGATAGTATTGTTGACATAAAGGAACTAGATAGAAATGTTTATGATTTCAGTTTAGAACACGAAATCAACAAAATCAAGATTTTAGTGCCATTATTAGAACTCATGAAAACATAACCTTTCAGAAAGACCGTCCTCAAGTCTCTACAGGCTCCAACTCATGTCACCTTTTCAGATACAGTCAATCTAGAGGATGAAAACCCTGCTGTAACTATTGGACCTCACATTGAAGATAGAATCGATGCCTCTCCACCTTTTTACATTTCATTAAATATCCATGACAAGATATTGCACAACTGCTTAATGGATTCTGGTGCCTCGCATAATGTAATGCCTAAGGTGGTAATGGAAGAATTAGGGTTGGACATTACTAGACCGTATCATGATCTATATTATTTTAACTCCAAGAAAGTCAAATGCCTCAGAGTTATGAAAGATGTGGTTTTTACTCTTTCTCAATTACCTATGAAAAGTGTGGTACTAGATGTTATCGTGGCTGACATACCACCAAAATTTGGAATGCTTCTTTCAAGATCTTGGGCTAAGAAGGTAGGTGGTACTCTACAGATGGACCTTAGCTATGAAACCATGCCTGTTTTTGGTGGGGAACAACGAAGATTATACAGAGAATTCATATTGGCTTATTTGGTAAGTGATCACAATAATCCCACTAATCATCCTATATATGTTGTAGAAGATGATCTTGGTTCTTCTATTTTTCATATGAGTGAAGAAATGGCGGAAGTATTAGTCAGAAAGACAACTACTGCAGTAGGAGACAGTAAAGACAATTTTGTTTGGAAAATGTATTTTGACAGAGAATGTTCTAAAGAAGGTTCTGGAGTTGGTAGTGTCTTCATTTCCCCTACCAAGGAGGTTATACCCATGTCATATAAACTTGAATTTGACACCACTAATAACATCAGTGAGTATGAAGCTTTGTTGTTAGGCTTGAAAGATGCTAGAGATATGGGTGTAGATAAGCTGTCTGTTGTTGGAGACTCAGAACTTATTATTCACCAGATCAAGAATATATATCAAACCAAATAGAAAAGGTTAAAACAATACAGAAATGAGGTGTGGGATTATGTGGATAATTTCTTTTCAGCATTTAATATTACTTTTGTGCACAAAAATTTGAATTAGCAGGCCGACTCTTTGGCACTTGCAGCTAGCAACTTTAAAACTCTGATGTTTGCTAATATGAAATTCAAAGTTGAAGTCAGAAACAGACCTTCAATACCGGATAATATAAAACATTGGCAGGTTTTTAAAGATGATGAGGAAATTCAAAGATTTTTTAAAACTATCGAAGAGTTTTCTAACATTTCAATTGATCAAGATGATGAAGATGGGGAAGCAAAAATACATGCTGCAGAAGTTCTTCAAGATACAATTGCTGGCCACAAAATCATTGAACTGAAGACGATCCATCTGCCCAAAATTTTGGTTCCACTAGAAAGGTTGTTCGATCATAATGATGTTTCCAGGAAAGCTGTTATCCAAACAGAAGAAAAAAATGTAGTAGACTGTGACATTAGCCCGAATGAAAACCCCAAATTGGTCAAAATATCTAGGAAACTATCACAAAAACAGAAAGAAGCATATGTTGAATTAATGAAACATTATTCAGACATTTTTGCATGGTCTTATGAAGATCTGAAGGTGTTTGATACAGAGATTATTCAACACAAAATTCCTCTGAAACCTGGATCAAAACCTGTTAAGAAAAATTTTAGGCAATTTAATCCATTACTATTACCTATAATAGAAAAGGAGCTGAAAAGGTTGTTGGAAGAAAAAATCATAGTGCCACTGAGATACTCAGAATGGGTAGCCAACCTTGTACCTGTTAGAAAAAAGAACGGAGAGATAAGGATTTGTGTAGACTTCAAGAATCTAAACAGGTGCTCTCTGAAAGACAACTATCCATTACCAAAAATGGATTATATCTTACAAAGAGTTGTCGGTGCAAAGAGAATCTCTATGCTTGATGGATATTCAAGGTACAATCAAATATCAGTAATGGAAGAGGACAAAAATAAAACAGCTTTTACCACTCCTTAGGGCACCATTATGTACAAAAACATGCCTTTCGGATTGATGAACGCAGAAGCCACATTTCAAAGGGCTATGGACATTGCTTTCATTGGGGAGAAAGACAGGTTTGTGGTTATTTACCTTGATGACGTCACTATTTTTCTGGCATCCGATGAAGAAAATTTACAACACTTGAAGCAGACCTTTGAGAAGTGCAGGAGGTATGACATATCACTTAATCCCAAAAAATCACATTTCGCCATGGAGGAAGGAAATATTTTAGGACACATCGTTTCACCTGAAGGTATTAAAATAGATCCGGAAAGAGTAAAGGCTATCCAACAAATCGACATTCAGAGAAATAAAAATTCTATTCAGTCCTTCATTGGTAAAATTAATTTTTTAAGGAGGTTTATACCTAACTTTGCAGAAATTGTCAAGTACATTACTGACATGTTGAAAAAGGATGCAAAAATTAAGTGGATACCAAAAGCGAGAGAATCCTTTGAAAGGATCAAACAAGCTATTTTTCAGGCACCTGTTCTAATTAGCCCAGATTACTCCAAATAATTCATGATTTTTTCATTTGCATCAGAGAATACCATATATGTTGTTCTTCTGCAGAGAAATGAGCAAGGATATGAGAAGCCCATCTCCTTCTTTAGCAAAACCATCAGAGACTCTGAATTGAAGTATGATTTAATAGAAAAAAAGGCCTATGCCTTGGTAAAGGCTTTAAAATCCTTCAGAGTATATGTTCTTCAATCTAAAATTACAGCTTATGTCCCAAGCAATGCAGTCAAAGAAATATTGGTTCAGCCTGATTGTGAAGGAAAGCGAGGGAAATGGATAACAAAAATCCTGGAATATGATCTCACCATAAAGCCTACTCAGCTAATAAAAGGACAAGGCCTCGCCAAATTAATGACAGAATCTAATTGCAAAGCAATTGGGTTGTACCATCTTTCAGACATGACATGGGATTCTTCAGTCCAGAGTGAAGAAACAAATTCACAGGTAAACAACAAGTATGTTTCTTCAACATGGTACAAAGATATCGTATTTTTTCCACTGGATTTTTAATCTCCCCCAGAGTTGGATAAATCAAAATTGAGATCATTAAAGTTAAGAGCTTTAAAGTATTGTATTGTTGATCAGACCCTATTTTGGAAAGACCCCAACGATTTTATGTTGAGGTATGTGGATGAAAAAGAAGCTAAACAAATCTTTCATGATCTGCATCATGGTGTCTGTGGAGGCCATCATCATTGGAAGGCTACTGCCTTCAAAATTATTAGAGCCAGCTATTACTGGCCAGTTCTATTCTCATATATTTTTGCTCAGGTCAAGGCATGTGAACCTTGTCATAAATTTTCTAGAAAGAAAAAACTTATATCTTTGCCTCTGAAACCAATCATCGCTCATGGACCATTTCAACAGTGGGGAATGGATTTCATCGGAGAGATTAATCCATCATCCTCGAGACAACATAGATGGATTCTTACAACCACAAATGATTTTACGAAGCGGATTGAAGCAATTCCGACTCGGAATACAACAAACAAGGTAATCATGGAATTTCTAGAAGGATATATTTTTTCCAGGTTTGGCTGTCCTAAAAAACTGGTCACTGATAATGCATAGGATTTTAAATCAAATTCCATGATTTAATTCTACAATAAATATAGTATCAAATTGGTTCATTCTACTCCCTACTACCCCCAAGGGAACAGATTGGCAGACTCTTCGAATAAAACTCTGATAAGAATTATCAAAAAATTACTGACAGAAAATAAAATATCATGGGATTCCAAGTTAAAGTTTTCCCTTTGGGATGATCATATCAGTAACAAGAAGTCTATTGGGACATCTCCTTTCCAGATGGTATATGGGACAGAAGCAATTCTTCCAACTCAATTGGGCCTACCAATCTTAAAGTTTCTATAAGAAGAGCTAGAGGAACCCAATGATGTCCAAAGAATAATTTTTCAGATGATTGAAGTTCAACAGGTCAGAGAACAGGTTAATTAGAAAGATGTTGCTCACCAGAGTAAAATCAAGGCTACATTCGATAAGGGAACTAAGAAAGATGTTTTAAATGAAGGGGATTTGGTGTTAAGATGGGATGCCAGGAGAGAGGATAAAGAAAAACATGGAAAGTTCGATAACCTATGGTATCGTCCTTTTATGATAGCCAAGGTAATGAACAATAACACTTTTCTTCTGCATAATTTAGAAAACACTGAAATTTTTGGGGGCCTAGTGAATGGGAGGTTCTTGAAGCACTATTTTCTCTAAGGGCTTATCAAGTTTCAGTTAGTACAATAGGTTTTCCTTTCAATAAAGACTCCATATACCCAATGGACTTGTTTTTACAGTTATGCTGAGAATAAAAGACTGATAGATGCAGGGGGATCAGTGAATCAGAAATAAAGGAAAGGCATTGGTTTGCAGTTCTTGGAGTTTATTATCAAAACTCCATCTCCAGAAGGAGCCAGTGTTAGTCTCTAATTTTGTCTTGGTTTAGTGAGAAACCCTTATCCTAAACCATCCTTACCTACACTTCATTTTCTGTTTCCATTTGATTTTGATCTTTGTTTTTAGTGTCTTATGGTTTGCACTTCAGTTTTTGAATAGTTTATTTAAGTTTGAATTTGAAATACATGGTTTTAAACGATGTGTCACCTTATATGCCTGTTTGAACTTCATAAATTCAAATTTTGCTAGGTCATTAATAGCGCTACGGGAATAAGGCTATTCCCGTAGTGCAAAAATAATCATGCCTTGATACTCACCTATCATCCAAATTTAATTATGATGACATGAATCGTGGTTTGAGAGTTCACATGCATCCACAATAGCTTGGAATCATTTACTAATTCAAACCGTTTCATAATACGATTTATTTGTACCCACGCATGACTCATTTTAAATCACCCAATTCTCAATGATCATTATATTATACCTGTCTGATTTTGATGAATTTAGGTGCATGTATTCGCTCAAAGGAACATTATACACTAACATATTGCAGGTGGAAAATTCGGAACCCGAGGGCACAAGTTACAAAATTTTGTTTTGATGGTGCCAAAGAGGAGAGGACAGGTAGTCAGGATAGAACCCAAGGGTGTTGAACTTCTTGAAGCTTATCCTCAGATGGCTCAAAGGTTTAGAGATTCCGAGTGGTTTGAATTCCGTACCACTTTTCAAGGTTACGATGAGCAGGTCTCCATGGAATTCACTCTGAACTTTGATGGTCACGAGGTGGAGATCGGTAAGATGCTGATGCTAGTGACAGAGAAAACAATTGCAAAATATTGCAGGTTGGTGGTTGGAGGAGAAATATGGTGGAAGAAAGAGCATGTGGTTACAGAGTTTTTAAACCAATTACTGCTTCCAGATAAGCAAAATCTGAATTGGAAAAGGAGAGTACCTCGCAGCTGGATTCGACTCGAATGGCACACTGCTCTGATCGTGATCCACAGGTATATCATCTACGAAGGTAGATTTTCACTGGTCTATATCTACCACATTAGGATATTGATGCATTTAAATGGTGATTACCCTTTAAATCTCCCTTATTTTCTACTCAAAAGCTTGACAATGATGTCAAAGAGAGTGTAGTCACTTTCCACCAATGCTAAGAGAAGTCTATTTCATCAAGTCCTAATTAAGACTTTAGTTATGTCTTCCTGGAGAGAATTACAGAAGCCATGGAGCTGGCTCAAACAATATTTAAACCCTAACACACATTCCAATAAATAGAAGAAAGGCAAAGGGAGAAAGACTGTTACACAGAGCCAAAATATTTCAATTAATGAAACCCCTATTAAAGAGGAGATGCCTGATATTAGGGTGATGAGGAATAGAAGAAGTAAAAGACCTAAGTTGGATCCAGAAATCGAAATGTTTTCTGAAGAAGGTGTTAAAGGGGAAAATGATTTAGATCAATATTTTAATACTCAAACTACAGTCAAGCATGAATCACCATCAACCAATAAAAGGGTTGTTTCAATAAAAGGGAAAAGGGTTAAAGGTGTGTCTATATCACAAAAAACTAGAAGGAATTCTACTAGGGTTACCAACAAGTACAGACTGAAGTCAAAGTCCGTGTTTAATCCATCAATCAAAGAAGAAAACATCATAGTTATAGAAGATGACTCTGAAAATGTTGAAGCAGGTATCAAGAAAAGGGCAAAAAGAACTTCATTGCTTAAGAAACCAGTCAGCAAAGATAAAAAAATGATTTCATCATACACAGGACCTGTAACAAGAGATTCAACCATATTATCAAAATCTAAAGAGATGGCTAAAGGTATCAGTGAAACCCTTGAGAATAAACAGGATTACCTTGTAGACTCAGATCGCATATCAAATGTGCCTGAATCTATAGATTCAACAAGTTCTGATGAAGAACATAATTCAGGATTAGTCTCTAAGTACCAAGTTAAAGCAAAAGAACCCAAAGTTTGCTTAAACCTGAATGATCCTACACCTTTTGAAGAATGCTCAGGATTCAGGGTTAAAATCAGAACTGATAAAGAAAGGATCAAGGAGTTTCAGAAAACAGTGATACAGTTAAAGAAAGAAAAGGCATAAATAGAACAATGGAATGCTCGCCAGCAAGAAAGGATTCAAGGTTTTAAAAATAAGAAGAAAGAGCAAAGGGAATTTCTCAAAGAACTTAGGGAGATAAACTTCAGGCTCTATTGGCAAAATGTCGTGCTTACCACAAATCTCAAACAGAAAAATGCTAAAGCTACTGTTGTGATTATATCCTAAAGGTTACATGGAGATTTGTTACAATCATGATTTTAATGTTTTCCAGGAAATATGGCAATGTCTACTCATTTTTGGTCAGTGAGATGCTAAGACCTCGAATTGTTTGACTAAATCAAACTAATTCCTGTTTTGTAGAATCAAATGTAAATGTTGGCAAGATCATACAATATGAAGCTGTTGAGCTGTGATCTATTTTGGGATTGTAGAAGCTCTTTTTCAGTGAACTACCTTAGTGAATAGATACTATTCAAATATAGTCATTAAAGCTATACTAGATGATAGGATCTGTAAGTTTTATGGATAGTTTAAATAGACAGAGAAAAGACTATGTGCAGGTCGAAAAATTGGAGATCGAGGGGACATTTTTGTGAAACTTATTGTAAAGGCATTTATGTTCAATTTGACACTTAATAGCAAAGGAATATGGATGGTTAGACCCTATTTTCTACCCTGTTATTTCTTTCTTCATGCTTGAATTCATTATTCAGATTGCAATGCTTTTTTATTCTTGATTGTTAATTTATACAGTGAAAATTTTACTGTGGAAATTATTTGTCAAGTTTTTGATATCAAGCTGATAGTCTTGTTTCTTTATGACATTATGAGACAAAAATTCTTGTGAAGTTGACAAATTGAAGGCTTCATCTTTCTTTTTCTTAATTGGTTTAATACATCTATATGTCCACATTTTATTCAGTCAATGGGATATGCTATGTTCTGATCTTGATTTTCAGGTTATGTTGTAACCTTGAGCCAATTTTCCACCTTACTCAAAAAAACAAATCATAAAACCTTATAAATACTTTGCAATAAACTAATGATGCCCTAGCTTTCCCTCTCACAGTCAAGTGAAACTTTAGGGACTAACACCTCCCTTGTGGTGGAATCATCCATCACTAAAACAAGGGAGGTGAAAATGGTTCTTACTCCTAGTTGTGTCACACTAGTGACGCTCGTGGTTGGATTTTCCCAAGAGAAATTTTGCGCGGTAATATTTTTGGTGTCATTGTCAGGGAGGATTTTGAATCCTTTCCAATCCCATAATGATATTTGGAAAGTCTACCCCAAAGCATTTATCTCTAGCTCGTCCGGGGACTCCATTTGAGGGAAGTTCCTTCTTGAACTTTGATGAGATTTTCATAAAGTTCATCTGGTGACTCCACAACCTAAGAACCCATCTTTTCAAAAGACACTTCCTAAGGGAAGGTTAAAACCTTCTCAATTTTATCGATGAAGACCTCCTCCATAATTCACCTGTTGTCAAAACCTTTTTTAAAGGGATCCTTCCTCTTACTCCATGGCTCATCCTTGGCCTGGAAACCTTTACAAGTCATTGGATGTGACCAACATCATTGGCTACCCCAATAAGATACCAATGGAATCTCACAAATGGTTTTACCAAAATTCACTGGGAATTATGTTGTTACAACTAAAGAACATCTTGACGCTATTGGTGTAGCTATGGAAGATAATTTTGTGGAACATGAATATGTTGCAATGAAGTTACTAGCCTCCTCTCTTGATGAATATGCCATGAAGTGTTTCAAAAGATTTCCTGACAATCATTTGCATTCATACCAAGCTTTCACAGACTTGCTCAAAAAGAGATGGAAAACGAAGAAAGATAGTAAAATGATATTAATTAGATTCAACCAAATTAAGAATAAAGAGAACGAAATGGTGAAGGAATTTGATGTCAGGTTTGACAGCTAACTCAGCTAAATCCCAAAGAACTTATGCTCGCTGAAAGCAACCATTCTCCTTATTTATTTGAATGCTTTTTAAGGGTAGTTTGGTTTTATCCTGAAAGAAAATATTCCCGATAGCTTAGCGAAGGCCAAAGAGTATATAATATAGATTGAAGAACATCTCATAAACTCCAATATTGAGCCTTTTCAGTTCCCTTGTGCTAGAGAAAAACCAAAGACGAAGACATTGATCAACAATGTACAGGATCTAGTCACACTCTTGGCTCAAAAGTTTGATCATATGAATTCCCAATTGTCTAGATCCATAAGTATATTATCCCTAGAGAGTTTTCTAGATCAATTTTTTTTGTGGAGTTTTGAAACATCCAACATTTTGAGTGGACACTCCACACATCATTAGGGACATAAGAAACTGATAGTTTTCCAAAGAGTATTGAGGTTTCTATATAAAGGAGAGAAATTTTTACCGTTAATGGATTGAAATTAATTGAAATTAGTTGTTTCTTTAGGTAAATAATACAGAAGGAAAAATGAATTATTTGAAGTTAGTGGTTTCTCCTAGGTAATCTAAAAATTATAAAATAAATTTGAGGTTGTTATTAAATTAGGTAATAAATAAGCATTGAATAAATAATATAAACAATGATAATTAATGAAATAATGTTAAAGTATTAAACCAAGTATTGAATGAAGAACATATAAAGGGAGGGGGACAAGGTTGTTGGTAATATAATGTTAAGAACCAAATATCAATATAGCATAGAAAATCCTCAGAAAAAGTACTCAACGCCTTGAAAAAGAGAGAATTTCAGATAATAAGCCTCTTCGAGGGGGCAACCTCCTTTTACCCC
>SNQJ01S0117374.1:18200-45905 GCA_010110895.2 Picea sitchensis
GGGGACCACTTTGGAGTTCATCCATATTTACTTCTTATCAACCATGAAAAAAAAATAATGAGTCATACTTACATCAAACACTATTGGGTCCATTACCCAAACCTTTGTGCTACGGGTCTTTCTTCAAGGGTTGACATCAATGACAACCAACCTTAATCAACATAAACCAATTAAGAAAAAGGAAGATGAAGCCTTCAATTTTTCAACTTCAAAAGAATTCTTGTCTCATGATGTCATAAAGAAACACGACTATCAGCTTGATATCAAAAACTTGACAAATAATTTCCACAGTAAATTTTTCACTGTATAAATTAACAGTCAAGAATAAAAAAGCATTGCAATCTGAATAATGAATTCAAGCATGAAGAAAGAAATAAAAGGGTAGAAAAGAGGGTCTAACCATCTATATGCCTTTGCTATTAAGTGTCAAATTGAACATAAATGCCTTTACAATAAATATCACAAAAAGGTCCCCTGGATCTCCAATTTTTCGACCTTGACATAGTCTTTTCTCTGTCTATTTAAACTATCCATAAAACTTACATATCCTATCTAGTATCGCTTTAATGACTAGATTTGCATAGTATCTATCCACTAAGGTAGTTCACTGAAAAAGAGCTTCTACAATCCCAAAATAGATCACAACTCAACAACTTGATATTGTATGATCTTGACAACATTTACATTTGATTCTACAAAATAGGAATTAGTTTGATTTAGTCAAACAATTCAAGATCTTAGCATCTCACTGACCAAAAATGAGTAGACATTGCCATATTTCCTGGAAAACATTAAAATCATGATTGTAACAAATCTCCATGTAACATTTAGGATATAATCACAGCAGTAGCTTTAGCATTTTTTTGTTTGAGCTTTGTGGTAAGCACGACATTGTGCCAATAGAGCCTGACGTTTATCTCCCTGAGTTATTTGAGAAATTCTCTTTGCTCTTTCTTCTTCTTTTTAAAACCTTGAATCCTTTCTTGTTGGCGAGCATTCCATTGTTCTATTTGTTCCTTTTCTTTCTTTAACTGTCTCACTGTTTTCTGAAACTCCTTGATCCTTTCTTTATCAGTTCTGATTTTAACCCTGAATCCTAAGCATTCTTCAAAAGGTGCAGGCTCATTCAGGTTTAAGGTAACTTTGGGTTCTTTTTATTTAACTTGGTACTTAGAGACTAATCCTGAACTATGTTCTTCATCAGAACTTGCTGAATCTATAGCTTCAAGCACATCTGATATGCGATATGAGTCTACAAGGTAATCCTGTTTATTCTCAGGGGTTTCACTAATACCTTTAGCCATCTCTTTATCTTTTTCTAATCTGGTTGAAGCTCTCTTTATAGGTCCTGTAGATGATGAAATCATTTTTTTATCTTTGTTGACTGGTTTCTTAAGCAATGAAGTTCTTTTTTCCCTTTTCGTGATACCTGCTTCAGCATTTTCAAAGTCGTCTTCTATAACTATGATGTTTTCTTCTTTGATTGATGGATTAAACATGGCCTTTGAATTCAATCTATACTTGTTGGTAACCCTAGCAGAATTCCTTCTAGGTTTTTGTGATACAGAGACACCTTTAACCCTTTTCCCTTTGACTGCAGCATCCCTTTTACTGGTTGATGGCGATTGATGCTTGACTGTTGTTTGAGTATTAAAATCTTTATCTGAATCATTTTCCCCTTTAACATCTTCTTCAGAAAATGTTTCGATTTCTGGATCCAACTTAGGTCTTTTAATTATGCTATTCCTCGTCACCCTGATATCAGGCATCTCCTCTTTAACAGGGGTTTCATTAATTGAAATTTTTTGGCTCTGTGTAACAACTTTCTCCCTTTTCCTTTCTTATGTTTATTGGACTGTGTGTTAGGGTTTAAAGATTGTGTGAGCCAGCTCCAAGGCTTCTGTAATTCTCTCAAGGCAGACATAACTAAAGTCTTAATTAGGACTTGATGAAACAGACTACTCTTAGCATTGGTGGAAAGTGACTGCACTCTCTTTGACATCTTTGTCAAGATTTTGAGTAGAAAATAAGAGAGATTTAAAGGGTAATCACCATTTAAATGCATTAATATCTTAATGTGGTAGATATAGACCAGTAAAAATCTACCTTCGCAGGTGATATACCAGTGGATCATGATCAGAGCAGTGTGCCATTTGGGTCGAATCCAACTATGAGGTACTCCCCTTTTCCAATTTGTATTTTTCTTATCTAGAAGTAGGAATTGGTTTACAAACTCTGTAACCATATGCTCTTTCTTCCACCATCTTTCTCCTCCAACCGCCAACCTGCAAGCTTTTTCAATTGTTTTCTCTGTCACTAGCATTAGCATCTTACCAATCTCCACCTCGTGACCATCAAAGTTCAGAGAGAACTTCATGGAGACCTGCTCATCGTAACCTTGAAAAGTGGTAAGGAATTCAAACCAATCCGCATCTCTGAACCTTTGAGCCATCTAAGGATAATATTCAAGAAGTTTATCACCCTTGGGTTCTATCCTGACTACCTGTTCGCTCCTCTTTGGCGCCATCAAAACACAATTCTGTAACTAGTGCCCTCGGGTTATGAATTTTCCACCTGCAATCTGTTAGTGTATAACGTTCCTTTGAGCGAATACCTACGCCTAAATTCAGCAAAATCAGACAGGTATAATATAATGATCATTGAGAATTGCGTGATTTAAAATGAGTCCTGCGTGGGTACAAAGCAATCGGATTATGAAATGGTTTGAATCAGTAAATGATTCCAAGCTATTGCGGATGCATGTGAACTCTCAAATCATGATTCATGTTATCATAACGAAATATGGATGACAGGTGCATATCAAGGGATGATTATTTTGGTGCTACGGGAATAGCCTTATTCCCGTAGCGCTATTAATGACCTAGCAAAATTTGAATTTATGAAGTTCAAACAGGCATATAAGGTGACACCTCATTTAAAACCATGTCTTTCAAATTCAAACTTAAATAAATTATTCAAAATATGAAATGCAAACCATAGGACACTAAAAACAAAGATCAAAATCAAATGGAAACAAAAAAATGAAGTGTAGGTAAGGAGGGTTTAGGATAAGGGTTTCTCACTAAACCAAGACAAAATTAGAGACTAACAGGAGGCTTCCCGGTTGACCTTGGAGGGATGAAGAGTAAAAGACAATGGTTTGTAAGATATCCCTCCTTTGGTCACTATATGATATTCCTTAGGTTTGGAGAATGATGACTTTGGATGAGGAGAGCGGTAAGTTGATCGATAACCTAGAAAACCAATGTTAGAGCCAATATCCCAAGGCCAAAAATCATGAAATTAAACCCCATAACACTAGAGAAAACAACAATAAACCTTGTTGTCCTAAAATTTGCAGTAGACTGTGAATTACATCAACAAGAAGAAAATATTAACTGCTACAATAAATCACCATCAAAATCAGTAGATAACTATTGGAAATGAAAGCCCTTGAATATAAGATACATATCCAATGTTTGAATCACAATCTTGAAGGTTAAATAGGTTGTAAATAAAGTGTTATCAGAAAATTTATAAGAGCCCTAGATATTTGTAACAAAAATTTGCTACAACAACAAGTTCTCAAAACATAAATTAGAAAGTAAAAATGTCAATTTGTAGCCCTCAACAAATAGATTAATTTGCAATATTCAAACACGGTTTTCTCCAATGAAAAAGTAAGTAAACAAGAGTGAGAGAGAGGTTTTGTTGCAGCCCTAATGGTCGTAACTAATTTGTTGTTACAAAAACAAGTAAACTTGTAAGAAATGAAAGTATTTTAGCATAAAAAGATAGCTTAGAGTGAGAGCAATTCATCCAAAAATCCAATGACTTTAAGAGAGAAATATTCACGTTTTTCAAAGCAAAGACTAGTGCCTTATTTATTGGGAAAACAAAGTCATAACATTAACAAGTAAGTTAGGATGGAAATAGAAAATATACTTGAACCGTGAACCCAAAGCCTTATGTTCCCAAGCCGTCACCTTTCTAAGTCACCTAGCTCAAAAATTAATGGGAAACTAGTTTTTAAACCCTAGGGGGTTAGACCATCCTAACCCCTAGTTTTTAAACCCTAGGGGGTTAGACCATCCTAACCCCTAGTTTTAAAACCCTAGACAATAATGTTTTCAAGGGGATAGACAATCCTAACCATTGAAAATACCTTTAATGACCTCACTTAAATAAAAAAAAACTAGCTTGAAGGAGGGGATAAAAAATCCTAACCCTCCCAGGGTTTCTCCAAGTAAGATAATCAAAGCAAATTGTACAAATGTACCCTCAAACCTGCAAATATCATTCACTAAGAGAAATCCTAGATCACAATCCAATCCTCCAAAGTGTAGTGATTTCACCTCCAAGACAATTTGCAAGAGAGAAAGTTCCACAAAGTAAATCACATCACCCCATTTGCACAAGAAAATAAGAGGTCCGACATTTTTAGAGAGAGAGAATAATGTCTCAATTATGAATTATCACAAATGAAGTGAGGCTTGCTTCTATTTTTAGAGAAAATCCAAGCTCACTTTACCCAAATTTACAATTAAATCCACTAATTTAGGTCCAAATTCACGTTTTTACATTGACTCTAACCAAAACAATTTGACTTTTTCCCACATATGCTAAATAATGACCAAAAATTAAAAAATAGAGGAAAATAAGTTCCCAAAGCCTTATTCAAGGGTGGTTGTTGGGTGAGATAGCCTCCAAAGGCTAGGGCACGATCTCCCAAAGTGATACATCATCCCACTAGTCAACAAAAGTGTGGGGTACATGTCCCACAACTCCACCAAGTGCAAGACCCAAGTCAAAACAAGCCTTCTATGCTTGATGCCATGCTTCAAAAGTGAAACATTCTAGCATGGGAGGGTGATGTCATGCAAGTTTCATCATCCTAGGCCACTTTCATGGGCCAGTGACATCATCATTTGTGCAATGCTCATCATCAATTCCCTCGAACATATGGGGCACACCATCCTTCCTGTGCGATTTCATTCCCCCATGGAGATCCAAAGTGCCTTAGTACCTCCATGAATGATGCCACTAATGGAATTTTCAATTACTTTATAATTCATTAGAAATAAATCGAAGAGATTTACATTTAATTATGAATCTGAGGTCATATCTTACTTCCAAATTGTCCTGCACCATATATGCAAGAGTAGCGTTGTTTTTTCTAGAGATTTGTAGTACTTTTAATGTCTCAAGTCAAGGGTTAAAGATACATAATTAAGTCACCAAAATATATTGTTTCCTGAGTTGCAGTGAATATCACTCTTGCAGGAAATATAAGTCACACTTGCGGAATTGAAATCACACTTGCAGAATTGAAATGAAACTTGTAGAAAGTAAATCACACTTGCGGAAATGGAAATCACACTTGCGGAAATTGAAATCCATACTATGATTTACTGGTGAGTTTCTCAAGTATAATGAAGATCCTATTTTTTTGTAACAATTACATGTTCACACATTTGACTAAAATACAATATAATGTCAATCCCAAACTACTGAAGTCTAGAGCTATCAAAAATTAGAAAGCAATAAAATAATGTGCAACTGCAAGCGGAGTTGTAGCAACGGAGTTGCAGCATGAAAGAAATCACAACAATGAGAGTTCCAACATGACTATAATTACAACAACGTGAATTGAAGTAACTAGCGCTGAAGTAACATCCGGGATTATAAACTCATAGAAATTGAATCAACGCTGAATTGTAGTTTAGAATTGCGGAACTCCCAACAACATGAAATTAGACATTAACCACACACAAATTCTAATTGTTATTTTGTGAAATCTAGAATTGCAGCAAATTGAGAAATGAAATAACTACTGAAGAAAATAAACATAATTGAAATACTAAATCCTACATCAATATATAGGAAATACCTAGCTAAGGAGGGGGCCTTACCCCGTTAGGAAAGGTATTGAGCTACAAAATCAAAATAACACGATCATCATTTAGCACACCATTACATGAGCATGAAGAGGAAACAAAATTATATTGCAAAAGTCTGAAAGTTACAATCACAATAAAATGATATTGCTAGAATAATTCTCCCCCTCAACTCTGGGGAATCTGAGGTTCTTATACAGTATGACCAATGTCTAAAATTATACAAAGACATGGATAGACATCCATGAGAATCCAGTTGTTCATCCAATTACATTGATTTTTCCAAACTTTAGTGAATATCGAGCGTGTGTTGAATCAGTAGGCAAACTTATTCCTCTTTTAGTCATCTACTTGCCTCATGTCGCCTTTCTATGTGAATACCATTTCCCAATTTTTTACTGCAACATTGACTGTTGTGCTAACGAGATTTGTAATTGGATTCGCAACAATAGTGTACTTAGAGTTGCAACAGAAAGAGTGCGCCTGGAGTTGCATACATTGGATTGTACCTGAAATTGAAATGGCTACATGGAGTCACAACACGAAGAGTGCACTTGGAGTTGTAGTAGTTGGGTTGTGCCCAGAATTGCAACAAAAAAAAGTGCACTTGTAGTTGCAACAAAGAGGTATTGTAGCCAATGTGAGGAGTTGCATCTATTGCATTTCTCATGTGTAGCAGTATTAGAACATGAAAATAGAAAGTTCCTTTAAGAAATATGCAAGAATAATGTAAAAATGACATATGGGGAAATATTTGTACCTTAATGATAAGTAAGGAAAAACTGGATAAGGAAAGTATCAAAAAGGAAGTGACCAATGGAAAATGGTAAGAAAAAAGGTTTTAGACGGGTGCTGAAAGTATGCCAATTTAGGCACCTGTCAGTCATCGAGAAAGATCCCACAAAGACAAATAAGGTACACCCTCCAAGGGTCCACAATTAATATGAATCATTCCAAGTAAATCAATCGTAACACAAGAGATACCCAAAAAATTACATCGGATCCCCCCTTTCAAATTAAACACATGCTCAATTACTTTATGAAATTTACCAAATTTAAATATGGGAGGGTTATCAAAAGGTCCTATTGGGTTAGCCAATTCCCTAAGTAGAGGAGTGTTTCCTGGGAGAACCCTATCTAGTCCATGTGATGAATGTGAGGTGGATGAGAGAGAAACTTTTGGGTATGGGGTCATTTACATGCAAGGGTCTCTTATGATCTCATTTCCATGGGTGCCTTTGTGGAGGGTGCGCTACATCCTTGAGTTGCCTTTCATTTGTCGCACAACCTTTTTCCAAGCCCTATAATTTCCTTTTTCTTTATTTTCTTTAGATAGTTTGCAAGTCCCCTTTACAAAGTTTATTGATTTTGTTTATTAAATGTGTTTCCTTTCAAGTGGGATACTTATAAGTCATTTTCAAATAGGTGAGGCATTCATTTGCACTCAGGACTTAGGGCAAACACCTAGAAAGGTAGAGCTCAAGTTTTTGGAGTATGTTTTTTGTTTCCATTGTATCCCTACCACTAGATGTTTATGGTGGCTGATTTTATTTTTATTTATTTATTGACACTAGATGCAACAACCTCTAGGCCTTTAACCCCTTCTTCCCATAAGAGAATGATGTACAAGCCCTTTTTGGGGTACATGTAACCCCAAAACCCAAAAGATAAGGATACAGAGAGGAATGAAGATGAAAGGTGATAAAATATGGTCGGGAATAGCACGATGACCCATCAAGAAGGACCCCCATTATCACCCCTTTCCTTAGGGATGATGAAGTTACTATAAAACCCAGGATAACCACCAAGGTAAAAAATGGTAAAATTCATAACTTATGAGCAAACGCTTCATGATCAGAAAGAAACCTTTGAAACTTATCCAAATGCCCCAAGTATTAAAATGATACTTACCATGAAAATTGACTATTTACCTCATGAAGCAAGACCTTTCGCCCTCTATGGATCAAGTCAGTGTGGTGGATGTTGCTATGTTGTTGATGATGATGGTGAAGTATGGCGAAGAAGAGGGAACATGTGGGCTATGTTGTCCATCCAACTCTTGGCACTCCATGTATACTACCTGCGGGCCTCGNCAATCAAATATTAAAAAAAAATGATCTACATGGAGCCATCCAAAAGGCAACAAATATGGAATAATACATGCTAGAGACCAATGTTGGAAAAATTATGTTTTGTCCATATCACCTCAATGATCATTTACTTCAAGAATTTCTAAGAATCAATGAATTGGTGGAGGATTTATCCAAGGTGTTCCCCCAAATGTCAGAAACAATCCTGGAGCCGCCCATGAAATGAGACAAAATATAGAAATGGCTCAGATGAGTAGGACAATTAGACAAATGAAAAATGAGATCACTAGAATCAGTAGAGGTGAGAATCGTGTTCCACCTAATCTAAACACAATAAATCCATTACAATATCAAAGAACAAGAAATGACGGAGTTGAGGAACACATACCAAGAGAACCTAGAGTTTTGAATCCAAATGTTGTCGTGCTAGAAGAAATAATAGAAGATGAGAATTTTGAATGTTTTGATCAAGAATTTGATGTGAACCAATATCAAGTTTTGGAATTAGTACAAATGATGAAGGGTCATCATCTTTATATATTTTTTATGAAGAAGAAGATTCAAAATTTTCACAAGATAATGTTATCCAGACTAGGACACAAACAAATAAATCCAATACCAAAGAATAGAACAAAAAAGAAAAAAAGAAAACCTAATGGTACAAAGAAAACAAAACAATAACCAGTGTTTAATCAAACAAAGACTCCACTACAAATGAATTATAATCTGGTCGATGAACTAGCCAAGCTCATAATTACCTTACCATATATGGAAGTGGTTAATATACCTCAATAAAGAGAAAATATTTTGAAGATATTGTGATCTGTATTATTTTTGGAACGAAATGAAAGAAAATATATTACAATGAAATACACAAATATTTCCAGAAACAGAGAAATACAACAATACATGATATCTATTAATGAAATAAATGTACAGAGTCTGTAAAAATACAGAGTGCAAGACTTGCTATAATGGTGGCAGCTTTATCTATGAGATGAGATGTCACGGCTATGCTCATTTGCAAGAATATCATTACAATGAGGATCTGAAGGCCTTTTAATAATAAACATGAATGCCAAAACCCTATAAAACCAAAAACCTAACCCTAGTAGATGAATCGCCAAAAGTCATGTGGGCCTCGTTGGGGTAAGTTAGTACATCAACTTCCTGGGGTCATAACTTTTTCATACGATCTCCATTTTAGGTGTGTGATAGCCTGTTGAAAAGGTATTTTCGAGAAATACTCATTATGCCATCAAAATTTGACTCCATCTACAGTTTGACTGTGGCAAGACAAGAAAACAATGTTTAGGGCCCCAAAATGGCCCTGGAAGTACAGAAAGATGTAGTGACATGAAAACTTCCAAAATAAGCTAGTTGGAATAGGTGGGCGGCCACCATTATCCACACGGATGCTGTGTAGGGATTTAGGACAACCCCAGAAGTGTAGAACCCACAATTACCAAGAAATTTCCCCATTATAGAGAAACGTGTTGAACTGAAAACTATCAAGATGAGCCAGCTGGAATTTGGAACAGGTGGGTGGCTACCAATATCCACCTGGATCATTCCTCCCCCCTTAGTAAGAAATTGTCTCCATTGCATTGAGTTCCCGGGGAAGAGGGGGAATCGTTTGTTAAATCTAAATCTTGGTGAGTTTCCTTCCTTGCTGGAGAAGTTGTGCTACTTGGTCTATGGAATGATGTCACGAACCTATTGCTCGTGGGGTTGAATTTGTTCCACCAACCTATTGTCTATGGGCTTGACGGGGCATTGTGTAGGCACCATTGTAGGTGAATAAACAATATCTTCTTTCTCTTCTGCAATATGCTTCTATTGGATAGAAGGTGTTGAGGCTATAGTGGTTGTAGTGGCCTTCTGTGCATCCTTTGAATAGACTATGAAGAGGCTGAATTTTATAGTATGAGAGATTACCTTGCAACATTATTTTGGTGGAACAATAGTCAGAACTACCTATTCTATCCAGTAGAGATGACCCCCCAAAGTAATAATGACACTAAGGGGTCGAGACTCATAAACAACATGATGTTTCCACATATATGGTTGGCCCTAAACAACATCACAGACATAAAGAGGGGAAACATCACACACTACCTCATCCTTGAAGGGATGGATGCCATAGGATAGGAGGCACTTCCGACTGACATGGATATCTCATCCATGGTGAAGACAACCGATGTTGTATGGATGCAGATGTGGTGTTGTCGACAACCCCAATTTTTTTACGACCTCGGCTGAGATGAGTTTCTTCTGGCTGTTGCTATCAACAATTAAATGCAACGGGGTCCCCTTCACCCACATCTGTGAATGGAAGAGGCGCTCCCCCTCTTCAAGATATACTGGTTCTTATGGTTGAATTGTTGCAGTCATGAAAGTAGAAATGGGGTCTGTGTTGATGATCTGTCTATTTCAATATTTTCTAGATCATATTTTGCATCAAGGTTTGGCTCCTTATATTTGATATTGGCCACCAACCACTGTTTCGAGTGACATTCATCGGTGTTGTGCCATGGAATTTTGTGGAAGTCGCACCACTTCCCAATGTTATTCTTCATCTTTCCTTTACCCTTGTTTTCCTGTGTCTTGGACTGGTTGTCAGGATGTTGTTGGTTAGGGTTGTCTTTACCATGCTTTGGTTGTTGAGGATTTGCAGACCCGAACTCCCATTTGTTTTGGTGCCTAAATTTATGCTCGATTTTGACAACATGTCAATAGGGAGCTCCCAATGATGAGATGTTTAGGAAATCCATTTCGGTGTGGATGTACCTATGCAGAGCCCCACAATATTTCAAAACCATATGTCACTCAAAGTCTTTGATACCCATCTTGGTGCGCAAGGTATGGAAAGTATTTTTGAACTCCGACACTATTTGGCTCTTCTCTTGCCGCAGTGTGGTCCATTTCATGTACTAGTCTTCATAGTTATCAACAGGGTAGTATTGTGCCTTGACTGCATCCACAAATAAATACCAAGTGGGCTCGACCCCATATATTCCATATTCCTCTATGGAAATTTTCTCCCAGTAATTTTCCCACCAATGTTTGACATGGGGGAGATCCTTGAGGAGCGCAAAGGTGATCTTTTCCTTGTTGGAAAAANTCTAAGGCATCCACATCTATATGACCTTCAAATACGGGAATATCAAAATTAATTTGTACCTTGAAGGGAGAGGTGCCTCCAAAGTGGTCGCTTGATGAATATGTTCCTGTTGCTATCAATAGACATTGAAGGATGTGGGAAAAATTCTCCATCATTTCATCCCTTAGTCGTGTGAGAGCTTGCTCAAGCAATATGTTAATAGAATCTTTTTCTCCTCTATTTTTTTTTCTTCCGCCATGGAGGGTTTCTTCGGCGTGTGAGAGCGATTGTCCTCAAGAGAGACAAGCTCGATACCCAACTTGTTATACTTGGACTGCGTCAGGGACATGAACTAAAAAATGATCAAGAGTAGCCTGCTCTGATACCACTGATCCAAATTATTTTCATAATGAAATGAAAGTAGAGATATTACAATGAAATACACATAAATATTTCTAGAAACAGATAAATACAACAAAACATGATTTCTATTAATGAAATAAATGTACATAGATTGTAAAAATACAAAGTGCAAGACTCGCTAGAATGGTGGCATCTTTATCTCTGAGAAGAGATGTGATGGCTATGCTCATTTGCAAGAATATCATTAAAATGAGGCTCTGAAGACATTTTTATAATAAACATGAATTCCAAAACCCTAGACATCCAAAAATCTAACCCTGGGAGATGAAGCGCCAAAATTCATGCAGGCCTGTTGGGGTAAGTTAGTACATCAACTTCCTGGGGTCGTAAATTTTGCATACTATCTTCGTTTTAGGTGTGTGATAGCCCATTGGAAAGGTATTTTTGAGAAATACACATTATGTTGTCAAACTCTAACTCTGTTTACAATTTGACTGTGGAAAACCAGTAAAACATTGTTTAGGGCCCCAAAATGGCCTTGGAAGTATAGAAAGATGTACTGACATGAATATGTTAAGCCCTAATATTGGCTCATTGCCCCTTAATTGGGGCATATTACATTAGTAATTTTATTTTATTTATGTCGACTTTATTCCATTAGTTGTAATTATACCTCCTAGTCTCCTATATATACCAAGGAGACATTTTCATTTGGAATCATCTTGTACTTGAACATTTATGTGGGGTAAAAGGAGGTTTCCCCCTTGAAGAGGCTTATTAGCTGAATTTATCTATTTTTCAAGGCGTTGAGTACTTATTTTGAGGGTTTTCTATGCTATATTGATATTTGGTTCTTAACATATGGTATTAGAGCTCAAGGTCTTGGGGTTTCGCTGCTACATATGAGACACCTTCAAATTTTCGCTATAACTTTTTTTCTACAACGTGTTAGAAGGAATGGGTTGGAGGGTATTTAGTAGATGGATCAAGGTATGTTGGGTTAAACTTGCAGCTCTGGATGCCTTATAATTTCGGAGATACAGCCTGTGAAAGATAGGGTTCTGGAATCATCCTGAACTGAGTCATTGCGGAAGTTTTGCTATAAACATTTTTCTATAATGTTTTCGACCCTAAAATCTAGAGGATATTCACATAAATTAGTAAGGTATCTGTGGTAAAACATTAATCTTCTGGGTCATCTTACATTTTTATATACACCCTGTGGAAGATAGGGTATCTGACTAGTCCTATTGACTAGTCTCAAGAAGGTGTTCCAATGAAACCAGTCTCACTCAATTTGGATACTCTAGGAAGANAATCTAGAGGATATTCACATAAATTAGTAAGGTATCTGTGGTAAAACATTAATCTTCTGGGTCATCTTACATTTTTATATACACCCTGTGGAAGATAGGGTATCTGACTAGTCCTATTGACTAGTCTCAAGAAGGTGTTCCAAGTAAAACAATCATAAATTCTTCCTAGAGTATCCAAATTGAGTGAGACTGGTTTCATTGGATAGTAGGTAGTCCGTAGTATTTCCGGTACTAGTTTCAGAATTTAATATCAATTATTTTGTGTGGGGCACGCTATACAAGTGAGATATCCTAGAAATGCCAACTATCAACAAGTTGTGGGGAAGTTACCGTAAATTCCACTTGGCACATCCAATTTTGATCAGAACTTTGTCATTGCAGAGAAGAAATATCAGAGAACTACATAAAATAAATTTTTATACCCATAAGGGACGAAACTTGGGAGATACAATAGAAGAAATATTGTCTAGCACAACCACCTCAAAATCAAGGTTCAAAAGTGATACTTGGCCAACATGCCACCCAAAAAGAGAACTTCTACACTAAATAAGCCTCCAGACAATCCTAATTGGACACTTGATGAAGGTGAAGAAATGAGTAGGGACATAAATGATTTACAAAAGAAGATAGTAACAAAATATGAACTACAATAGATGGAAGCTAAGTTGGAGGTTGTTATCACTACAGGAAACTCTCCTAGGCTGTATGTCAGAGATGCCTGGTAACTTAATCATTTTGGAAACTATTTTCTCAATAATAGGAGTGGGTTTGGATCACGTTGGATGACTGAATCACTCCTCACTCAAAACATGCATGAACACATTTAGATGGACAAGGCTTTCAACCACAAATGTTCAGAGACTTTACAAGTAAATGGATGTGTGGAGAAATAACTATTATACCTGCAGAATCATATATAAAGCATTTACGAATGGCCAATTACAATAATCATATAAATACTTGCAAAGTTTAACTAATGAATGCAATGATAAGATGACAGTTATCAGGAATAAATAAGCATAACATCATGAATATATCCAGGTGCAAGTAAAGAATAGGTAGGAAGATGAAATTTGAACAAGTTATGGCAAAAGAAGCTTGTATTAGTCAATATGAAAATGGGAAGTTTGAGCTTACAATAATGTGAAAAAATCTCCAAAGTTGAATCTTCAACCTCAAGGACTGAATCCCCCCCTCTTCTGTTCATCAAATGTTCTTGGCTTGATATCCTTTACAAAGAAGTTTCAGATCCTATTAAAATGGATCTAAATGCTAAAATAGAACAAGGTCAAATAAGTGTTTTCAAAATATAGGATTAGATCCTAATTTAAAGGAATCAAATCCTAATCATAGTCTATGATCTTTAACAACTTCGACATCTCCAACAATCTTCTAGGTGATGATAATGCAACTTAAGATTTTGTTCTGACACCTGGGCATATTTTCAACAAAAAATAGAAACAACTTTTCAACCCTGATCTCCTTTGTATCGACTTCAAAACTTTAAAGGGAGAGTGATCTCTATCCCTTTTAGTTTTATGATTCATTTATAACCTTGCTGAAATGATTTGACAACGAAAATATCCAGTCTGAGCAAAAAACTATCATTTTGCATGTGTCTGTGCTTTCGGTGGCTTATAGGCTTGAAATGGAGTAGGGTTAGCTACAGAAAGAGAATATTTTGGCAACTAACAAGGCATGTTGAAACCTGAATAGCTACTGAAAAGGTAGTCTTTGAGAACTGTTTAAAAACTTAATATCACTGTGCTGAAAAAGACTATTGTGATAATGCTTGTAATTATAGTTGGGTTTTGAGATCACTTATAAGACCTGATCTGGATAATACACAAGTGGATTTGGCATAAGTGGATGTGGAATATTTAGGACACCCTTAAGAGTAGCACGAAGATAGTATGCTACATAAGTAATATAATAACCTCCTTCATGTACCACCAGAAAGCACTCGCCACCAGATTGATCAACTTGTTGATGCATTATTTGATCAATTATTCTATAGCCTTCCATTGTCAAGAAGTCCCTTCCATTAAGATCAAATGCACTGGAGTCTTGATCAATAACCAAGACTATCATTTCAGGCATAAATTTTCTAATCGACGGTACCACCAATTTATGCATGGCATGCTCATAGTCTTTATCTTTTGTCTCGTCAAGAAAAGGCACATTTAGATTAAACCCCTAACCTTTTCCTCGACCAACTTCATCATGTAATCCAGTTTGAGTATGTGAAGGTCCTCAAGAACAATGATTCATGTGGAGAGATATTGTGAGCACATCATCTCTTTATAGGCGCATTCATTTCTCTGTCAAATGAACCATCTTGTTCAGAATAAGGACTTTCTAGTATTTTCCAAAGTCTTTCTACTTTCTTGATTTGTTAAGCACTGGTATTGTGTTCCCTCAATTTTCTTCTTGATCCATATGCATTTTTCCAAGCCACTACGAGCACATCGAACAGTTTTGCAAACATTTGTCTCTGAGAAAACAATACCTTGGATGCTATTAACACCTGCATGTATGCATTCAACATCTAGGTCTTTGTAATCAGGTTTTTTAAGAGATAAATATCAGATACAAAGCTCCCTTTCCCAGATAAACCAGTCACCTAGCATTTACCATGCATTTTATATTTTCTCAATGCAGTATATTGGCATCATACATCTCAGCTGTAACACCTGATAATGAATGATTGAGAACTCTTGGAGGAACGACATTCAAACATTTTTATGGACTTTTCCAAAATCCCTTTAGCTACATGATTAACATCATGTACTTTGGGCTAAGCCAGAAATCAAACGTTGTTCTCTTTAGGCTCTTGTATATGTCATTTCTCTGTAATGTACATCTTCTGTTTTGTTTTGATATGTAACCCTGAATGTAGAGTAGGCTCCAGAATGAAAAGCTCGTATGGGTGTGTTTTTCTTTGACAGTATAACATTCATCATCCAATTTATGTTCCAACACCTATAAACCACAAGACATTTCACCAATCTGTTCAACGTGCAAAACATTGAACACTTGTAAGTTGCAAGTTCTAGGAAACCATTGTCTTGACACTTGCGTTCTTGATTTGCTGATAACAAGCATAGATGCCCTGCAATTTGAATACATAGATTCGATGCTTGCACCTGGCTGTCGACTTGGCATTATGTCTCTACATTTTATTCTTTTCATTTATTTGATGAATAGAATTTCATATATATCAGGATGATAATATTTTCATGTACTCATTTTTATACATGACTCATCAATGAGGTGGATAGGATATGGACTTAAAACTCTATGTGACCTTGACCTTGCAATGGATTGTAAGAAATCGGGCTTGTGTGACTTATGTATTGACTGTTTTACTTTGGTAAATATTTAGGTTTGGTGAATAGGCTTTAATACCTAGGTCTTGTTTAAACACACACCATATTTACAAATAAAACTCAATAGAAACTAGGAATATTTCAAAATCAAAAGAATAGAGTAGGTCAAGATGGAAATATTTTGTGTATTGCAGGTAAAGAGAAAGAGACCAAAGGGTTTCTAGGCAAGAGAGATCAATGAGAGCTGCATGAAGAATTTGGAGATAAGGGAGATCTTGGCAATTGACCAAAAAAATGATAAATTAAGCCTGAAAGGATGAAATTTCTCAATATTTTTGTAAAATATTTGGGGAGATAACATATGGCTCCTTCTGGGGATGAAAGCCTCCCTATGAGGTTTCAAGAACAAACAGACCTATGCCTATCTATTTAACCTCAAAATCCTACAACCTGGTCAACAATCATCCACAATTTGTATTGTGTCTAGTCCATTGGGCTATGGAGTCATTTGGCCTTTAGAACTAATCCCCTGCAAACCTGTAACCTGAAAACTTGTAGCTTGCCTGTAGACTGCCTGTTTATTCAACAACCAATAACTGAAAGAATCTACTTGCTCAGATGAAGAGCTTAATCTCTTATATACTCCTACTCTAACCATTATACTGCTTTTTAATCAAGTAAAATCATGCTTCCAATGAAGCCATGTCAGAAACTTATTTCCTGACACAATTCTTGATTTTGATCCCCAAAATAAAAGAATGCGTAGCCAACATAGATGTGTTCTGAAAAAATGATAGAAGCAGTCTTCATCTGACAAGAATATCTTAATCTTTATACTGCTCAATGATTCCATAAAATCGACAATATGATCAATCAAATAGCAAAGGAATACCTCTTCAAGATTTTTTTTTGACTGTAAATTGAAATGATGATGTTGGTTTCCTTCCCTGATCTCAATGCTAAATGTAGATCATTTTTCTTCTGTCGAAAAAGAATGCAAACTCAACTGTTGATCTGAACTTTTCAGCTCATCTCCTTCCTGCAAATATCTGTTGCAATCTGCCTTCATCTACAAACTAGAAAATTGAGAGTTTCCCTCAGCATCTACTACGGATTCAACACTGTCACCTGCTAATGTGTCAATCTGATAATCATTTTTGGGGTTGTCAAAGGGGAAAATCTCATCTTCAAGACAACCTAAGTTGGTAGATGCATTTGATACAATGTCAAAAGCATCAATGCTATGGTTATCCACTTGAAGATCACCAATATCTTGGTTACAATGATAGATGTCCCCTGTTGCAACATACTCTTCGAAGCTATCATCAAGCACATCATGTATACTTTCGCGATCATCTCTCTGTGTAGCTAAAGGAACTAGCTCTTCAAATTTATAACAATCACACTCAAGGATGGTAAGAGAGCGTTCAGTTTCTTTATGATCCATTTGGAGTTCATGTTGATGGGAAAACACAACATCTTGAAGATCATTAAAGGGTTGTTGTATATTATGAGGGAGAGCTCTTTCTATATTTCCATCTTCATGCTTACAATGTAATTCATATTCATCACAACAATTATCAAATGCAAACTCATCTGAAAAATACCTCTTGCAATGCTCAGTGAATGCTCTGTGAAAATCCTTCAATGATGAAATACTGGAAGGAGGTAAAGAAAAATACCACTGACGTGCATCACCATACAATGAAAACATGAACATCTTCATAGAGACATCTTAATGTTGTAGATCTAATAGATCCATGCACTCATGAAACTTGAGGAGGTATTCTGCAGGATTGTCTTCTTTGCTCTCTTTGAAGCTAGGCAGAAAATCTCCCCATTCCGACATATCAGGTACTGGATGTGGGAAACTAGGAATTGAAGAAAAATTGAGAGGTGCAAACCTCCGAGCCAAAAGAGAAGAAAACGCTTTTGACATCTGAATGTTGTGGATTCGCCACTGAATCTGTCCTTCATGGAGTCGCCAGATAGATGATTACAACCAACCTTTGTCTATCATCAAAGATCAGATCTATGTCATCTCCCAAGGAAGATGAGCTTCGATATCCTCCCCCCGGCAGTGACGCCAATTTGTTATCACTCCAAGAAACTCTCCTAGGTTGTATGTCAGAGATGCCTGGTAACTTAATCTTTTTGGAAACTATTTTCTCAATAATAGGTGTGTGTTTGGATCAAGTTGGATGACTGAATCAATCCTCACTCAAAACATGCATGAACACATTTATATGGACAAGGCTTTCAACCACAAATGTTCAGAGAGTTTACGAGTAAATGGATGTGTGGAGAAATAACTATTATACCAGCAGAATCATATATAAAGCATATATGAATGGCCAATTACAATAATCACAGAAATACTTGCAAAGTTTAACTTATGAATGCAATGATAAGATGGCAGTTATCAGGCATAAATAAGCATAAAAACATGAATATAATATCCAGGTGCAAGTACAGAATAGGTAAGAAGATGAAATATGAACAAGTTATGGAAAAAGAAGCTTATATTACTCAATATGAAAATGGGAAGTTTGAGCTTACAATAATGTGAAAAAATCTCCAAAGTCGAATCTTCAACCTCAAGGACTGAATCCCCCCTCTTCTGTTCATCAAATGTTCATGGCTTTATAGCCTTTACAAAGAAGTTTCAGATCCTATTAAAATGGATCTAAATGCTAAAATAGAACAAGGTCAAATAAGTGTTTTCAAAATATAGGATTAGATCCTAATTTAAAGGAATCAAATCCTAATCATAGTCTATGATCTTTAACAGCTTCGACATCTCCAACAATCTTCTGGGTGATGATAATGCAGCTTAAGATTTTGTTCTGACACCTGGGCATATTTTCAACAAAAAATAGAAAAAACTTTTCAACCCTGATCTCCTTTGTATCGACTTCAAAACTTTAAAGGGAGAGTGATCTCTATCCCTTTTAGTTTTATGATTCATTTAGAACCTTGCTGAAATGATTTGACAACGAAAATATCCAGTCTGAGCAAAAAATTGTCATTCTGCATGTGTTTGTGCTTTCGGTGGCTTATAGGCCTGAAATGGAGTAGGGTTAGCTGCAAAAAGTGAAGCTTTTGGCAGCTAACAATGCATGTTGAAACCTGAATAGCTACCGAAAAGGCAGTCTTTGAGAACTGTTTAAAAACTTAATATCATTGTGTTAAAAAAGACTATTGTGATAATGCTTGTAATTATAGTTGCGTTTAGAGATGACTTATAAGACTTGATCTAGATAATACGCAAGTGGATCTGGTAGAAGTGGATGTGGAAGATTTAGGACACCCTTAAGAGTAGCACGAAGATAGTATACTACATAAGAAATATAATAGCCTCCTTCCTATACCACCAAAATGTTCGAAAACACAGGTATTCCAACAGAGGATGAACACCTTCAGTAACCACTCACATAACCAGATCAAAGATCAACACACCGATGTTTTCACGTGGTAAAACCCCTACGGGGAAACATCCACGATCCTCTAAGAGAGAAATGGTCCATGACTCCAAGTCCCCAAACAACGTGGCCACTTGGATTTGTTTATTAATGCAAAGAAAAATATTACTGAGAGATTTTTACAAGAGAGTTTCTCACAATCGATCATCCGGAAAATGACCCTCATGCTCTTTAAAATAGAGATCATGGACCAATCGGATCATTAGAAAAGCCACGGATCAATAGCGTTAAGATCGAGAGTACTTATGAACCGTGAGATCACTCTATGTAGGGAACATGTCGTGACCGTCGGATTCTAACTACAAATGCATACTAATGCATACTAAAGAGAACACACTTTTACCCCTAGCGACATATTAGACCAAGTAGATCTTAGCTAACTCCTACCTAACGACATATTAGACCAAGTAGATCTTAACTAACTCCTAAGTGTCTAAATATCCTAACACAAAAATCACCCGCCACCATATTGATCAACTTGTTGATGCATTATTTGATCAATTATTCTATAGCCTTCCATTGTCAAGTAGTCCCTTCCATTAAGATCAAATGCACTGGAGTCTTGATCAATAACCAAGACTATAATTTCGGGCATAAATTTGCTAATCCCCAGTACCACCAATTTATGCATGGCATGCTCATAGTCTTTATCTTTTGTCTCATCAGGAAAAGGCACATTTAGATTAAACCTCTGACCTTCTCCTCGACCAACTTCATCATGTAATCCAGTTTGAGGATGTGAAGGTCCTCAAGAACAATGATTCATGTGGAGAGAGATTGTGAGAACATCATCTCTTTATAGGCACATTCATTTCTCTGTCAAATGAATCATCTTATTCAGAATAAGGACTTTCCAATATTTTCCAAAGTCTTTCTACTTTCTTGATTTGTTAAGCACTGGTATGGCGTGCCCTCAATTTGCTTATTTCTCCATATGCATTTTTCCAATCCACTGCGAGCACATTGAGCAATTATGCAAACATTTGTCTCTGAGACAACAATACCTTAGATGCTATTAACACATGCATATATGCATTCAACATATAGGTCTTTGTAATCGGGTTTTTTAAGAGATAAATCTCAAATATAAAGCTCCCTTTCCCAGATAAACCGATCACCTAGCATTTACCCTGCGTTTTATATTTTCTCAAGGCAGTATATCGGCATCATACATCTCAGTTGTAACACCTGATAATGAATGATTGAGAACTCTTGGAGGAATGGAATTCAAACGTTTTTATGGAATTTTTCAAAATCCCTTTAGCTACATGATTAAAAGCATGTACTTTGGGCTAAGCCAGAAATCAAACGTTGTTCTCTTTAGGCTCCTGTATATGTCATTTCTCTGTAATGTACATCTTTTGTTTTGTTTTGATATGTAACCCTGAATGTAGAGTAGGCTCTAGAATGAAAATCTCGTATGGGTGTGTTTTTCTTTGACAGTATAACATTCATCATCCAATTTATGTTCCAACACCTATAAACCACAAGACATTTCACCAATCTGTTCGGCGTGCAAAACATTGAACACCTGTAAGTTGCAAGTTCTATGAAACCATTGTCTTGACACCTGCATTCTTGATTTGTTGATAACAAGCATAGATGCACTGCAATTTGAATACATAGATTCGACGCTTGCACCTAGCTGTCAACTTGGCATTGTGTCTCTTCATTTTATTCTTTTCATTTATTTGATGAATAGAATTTCATATATATCAGGATGATAATATTTTCATGTATTCATTTGTATACATGACTCATCAATGAGGTGGATAGAATATGGACTTAAAACTCTATGTGACCTCGACCTTGCAATGGATTGTAAGAAATCGGGCTTGTGTGACTTATGTATTGACTGTTTGACTTTGGTAAATATTTAGGTTTGGTGAATACGCTTTAATACCTAGGTCTTGTTTAAACACACACCATATTTACAACTAAAACTCAATAGAAACTAGGAATATTTCAAAATCAAAAGAATAGACTAGGTCAAGATGGCAATATTTTGTGTATTGCAGGTAAAGAGAAAGAGACCAAAGGGTTTATGGGCAAGAGAGATCAATGAGAGCTGCATGAAGAATTTGGAGATAAGGGAGTTCTTGGCAAATGACCAAAAAAATGATAAATTAAGCCCGAAAGGATGAAATTTCTCAATATTTTTGTAAAATATTTGAGGAGATAACATCTGGCTCCTTCTGGGGATGAAAGCCTCCCTGTGAGGTTTCAAGAACAGGCAGACCCGTGCCTGTCTATTTAACCTCAAAATCCTGCAACCTTCTCAACAATCATCCACAATTTGTATTGTGTCCAGTCCATTGGGCTATGGAATCATTTGGCTTTTAGAACTAATCCCCTGCAAACCTTTAGCCTGAAATCTTGTAGCCTTCCTGTAGCCTGCCTGTTTATTCAACAACCAATAACTAAAAGAATCTACTTTCTTAGATGAAGAGCTTATTCTCCTATATACTCCTACTCTAACCATTATACTTCTTTTTAATCAAGTAAAATCATGCTTCCAATGAAGCCATGTCAGAAACTTATTCGCTGACACACTTCTTGATATTGATCCCTAAAAATAAAAGAATGCGTAGCCAACATAGATGTGTTCTGAAAAAATGATAGAAGCACTCTTCATATGACAAGAATATGTTAATCTTTATACTGCTCAATGATTCCAAAAAATCAGCAATAGGATCAATAAAATAACAAAGAGATACCTCTTCAAGATTGTGTTCCAACTGTAAACTGAAATGATGTTGTTGGCTGCCTTCCCTGATCTCAATGTTGAATGTAGACCGTTCTTCTTCTATCGAAAAAGAATGCAAACTCAACTGCTGATCTGAAGTTTTTAGCTCATCTCCTCCCTGCAAATATCTGTTGCAATCTGCCTTCGTCAGCAAACCAGAAAATTGAGAGTTGCCCTCAACATCTACTACGGATTCAGCACTGTCACCCACTAATGTGTCAATCTGATAATCATTTTTGGGGTTTTCAAGGGGGACAATCTCATCTTCAAGACAACCTAATTTGGTAGATGCATTTGATACAATGTCAAAAGCATCAATGCTATGGTTATCCACTTGAAGATCACCAATATCTTGGTTACAATGATAGATGTCCCCTGTTGCAACATACTCTTCGAAACTATCACTAAGCACATCATGTATACCTTCGTGATCATCTCTCTGTGTAGCTAAAGGAACCATCTCTTCGAATTTATATCAATTAGACTCAAGGATGGTAAGAGAGCGTTCAGTTTCTTTATTATCCATTTGGAGTTCATGTTGATGGTGTTATCACTCCAAGAAACTCCTTAGGGTTGTAGGCTAAGGATGCTTGGTAACTTAGAAATAATGGTTTTTATGTGTTTGGGACAATGGGGTCTTTAATGATTTATGTAAAAAACAACTCATCACACATCTAAAGATACAGTGCTTTCAGGAAACAATAATCAGATCAAATAATTGAAAGAGAGGATGGAGAACACTATTCTTGATTGCCAATACAAGTGAATGTAGGGCTTAATACAAGACAGAGAGAAATCCTTTAATTTCAAGTCTATGAGCTCAATAAATAGATAACAGTCTTTATGAACTAAAATAAACTGAAACAAAGTACAGAAAATGAAAGATTGACAATTCTGATATTGAAAACGAAAGGAAACTGAACTTTATTTCTGTAAAAAGAGTCTATACAGTGACATAAAATATCTCCCAGTTTGAACCCTTGTCTCATATCAAAAATAGGCATTTATAGCCTCTTACAATCGGTTTTACAGATCCTAAAAACATGGATCTGTATTTAATAAAAGCAATTCAAATCTAACTAAAAAACTTGAAAATAAAGACTTAACAACTAAACTTAGCACTCGAATTGTCTTCAATCTCAAAAATTCACCATCTGCATCCTTCATCTCTTGGAATATTTGATGTGATGCAATGTGGAAAAACACCTGTCTTCACAGTTGGATTTCTCCAACGTTCATGGTCGATATCTGAGGAAGTTTGTTTTACATGTGGTTTCCAAAATTCCCTCAAATCTCTGATGTCAAATCCTTTGCAAGCAATTTTCATTCCCTTGATACTCTGGAACTCCTTCATAACCTGTGAGAAATGACCTGTTCTGTCCTTGGCTTCAAAAATGCTTTTCCAACTTTCAACAACTAACTCGTTTTATATTTCGCTGGTTAGCTGGTGAAAGCGTTGCCTTTCACCAGCTATCGGGTCATAAAATATCGCTTTTCACTGGTGAAAGCCCTGACTTCGCCCAAAACGAGTTTTCACCTTCAAAATTGTGATTCCATCAAAACTCAGTGTGTCTCTGATTTCTCACCTTGCATATTAACAATGACTTGAGCAAGTACCTTCAAATCTGGATGGGATTTTTTCTTTTGTTTTTGTTTCAATCTTCTTATCTGCCTTTTAAGGCGTTTGGCAAGCCACCATAGACTATTGTACTCTTTGGTGAGTTTCTGCTTTCTTTTCTTCTCTTTAACACTTTCCTGAGCCAGTCTCTCAAACACAACGTTGGTTTTTGCGAAGTTATCAGACAACTTCTTATACCTTTCTTTGATTACCCGTTACAAAACCTCTTGTTGAGTGATTACCTCTTCTAGATGCTTCATTTTCTGAGATTTCTTTGACTTAGAGCTTTTTGATGTTTCTCCTTCCTCTGTATGAGTGAAGGTCTCATAGTTTTTTGCAAACTCAGTTGACTGCTCAGGACTCTTGGTGACAGGGCATTGATCGTGTTGCTCTGATTCTGAGTCTGTATAGGGAAAGTTTAATATATTGGTTCTCTTCTCTGTAGGCTGCTCTGTGGGATATTCTGTAGTGGTTTCAAAGTTTAACCTTTTCTTTGACCTGTGGGACTTCACTCCAGAGATTCTATCTTTTGGAGGTCCTGGCAGGGTCCTCCTCTTCCTCGAACTACTTTGAGGAGTCAATTGTTTCTTTGAACCTTTCCCCTGTTCATTTATAGGCTGAATCTGTGTTTCAAAACCCTCCCAAAATAAAAAAATGTTGCCAGCTCCTTCCCTGCTGTCTTAATTCTTCCAGAATGATTAATTTGATAAGGCCAAAGTGACATAGAGTATTTTTCATGCTTATGAGTTGAGCCCTGATTTTCTTGTAGACTTTAGTTAAACTCTTATGTAGGAAAAAAGGTAAATTGAGGAGGGTCTTACCGGTGAAATGGAATAGAAGTTTGAAATGATACATCATGAGTTTGTCATATTTTCCCTCTGAGGTTATGTATAATTGGATACCCTTAAACAGTTCTTTCCACTCCTCTTCTAGACATGAAACCAACATGCTCTTCTTCCATGCATTGTGCTTGAACTCTTCCTTTAAATAAGCTCTGAAATCCAAGTTTTTGGTAGCAGTGGTTTTGAACCAACTCTGGCCCAATCTTGGTAGGCTGGTTGCTGCAGCAATGACAGCTTCATCTAATAAGATATCCAAGGACCCAACACGGGCCTTATTCCCATTGAAAGCTTTGGCAAAAGCTTCTACTGTCGACTGGTGGCAACCATTTTGCAACCTCTCAACGAATTCAATACACCCTGCGTCTGAGAAATGTTTCTGGACTTCTGGATGTGTCTGTAGAAAATATAGGTTGTCCAACTCTTTTCTGAGTAGATAACCACTGCGTCTCCTCGCCATTTGCAGTTTGAAAGCATCAACGATTCTGTATACCAACGCAGCAAACCGTTATTCGGGCCGAGGTCTTGCGCTGTTGAAAGAACTCGACTTTGTTCTTTCCACATTAGAAACTTATCAAACATTCGTGAGCAATGCATGATATGGAAGAAATGATCTTATTTGGTGTTTTCATCCCGGCAGTACAGATTCTGTACCTGTGCTACTGAATTTGAACTTGCCATCCCCGATGCCATGATTGTGGAGCGTGAGTTTCTGAGCCGGATCTGAGATGTAATCCGATTGGGACGTGGAACTCGAGTTTAAATGATTACCCACTTTCACCAGCACGTCCTTCTTGATTGCATGGCGTGAGTTGATCACATCATGATTTGATTTTGAAACGTGGATAAACGCACGTGATTCCCGCTTTCTTCAGCCAACGGCCCGTGGAAAACGCCCCTTAGCTGTTGAAACTTACCACTTTCACCAGCACACGATCCCACAAGAACTGCTCCTTAGCTATTGAAACTTACCGCTTTCACCAGTGCGCCACCCCATGAGAATTGATCCTTAGCTGTTGAAAGTCTTCACTTTCACCAGCGCACGACCCGCGACAATGCTTCTTTCCAAATTTTGAAAATCAACACTTTCACCAGCGCACGGACCTATGAAAGATGCTCCTTAGCTGTTGAAAGTCGCCACTTTCACCAGCTAACGCTCATCTTTTAAACACACGTTAGTTGTTGAAAGCAATTTATGAAAATTTTGAAAAGAGGACTTTTGTGGGTCATCTTATTTCTAAAACAAAATCAAAACCTAAGCCTTGCAGCTAGAAAAACTCAAAATCAATTTGAGAAAACTACCAATAGCCATGCTATCCACCACAAAATGCGACCAAAGGGACGGGTTCATTTTTGGAGCTAACATTTGGCTCCAACTGGGATGGGCATCTCCCTGTGAGGTGACCAAGAACCTAGCTAAACTCAGTAGCCTTATTACAATTTAAAACAGAAATTTGAAAAATTTGCTAGTACCATTGGGCATGGAGTTATTGAAATGACAGAAATAAAAAACTGAAAAGAATATGTACAAGTAGAACAGGGCTTCAAAGGAAGCCTTATGAAAAATATATCTTCAGGAAGCACCCGTTGAAAGGGCCACCTGCTACTGCCTCGCCTGAAAGAGTTTGGAGAACAAAGGTGTTGTTCTGCTGCACCGCTGTTATGAAAAAAGGACCTGTCTAGAGAGCCTCAAATTTTTCATGTTTCCCTTTCTCCTGCCTTGTTGCATCCCACTTTAAGACTAGATCCCCTGTTTTGAAGACATTTGATTTGACTTTCATGTCGAAAGTTTCTTTGATTCTTTCTTGATGCAATTCTGTTTTTTCCAAGAGCTGCTCTCTATCTTGCTGTAGTTCTACTAGATTATGAATTCTCCTGGTCAAATCACTTGGTTCAGAATCAGTTTCTTTTAAGAACTTTGCAATCGGTAATTCAAGTTGAACAGGAAATATGGTTTCAGTACCATATACCAACTTGAAAGGAGATGTGCCAATTGATTTCTTACATGTAACCTTGTCAGCCCACAAAGAAAACTTCAGTTTGGAATCCCAACCTCTGGCATTTTGTTCCATAAAATTCTTTATAATTCTGAATAAACTCTTGTTGGATGACTCAGCTAATCCATTCCCTTGCGGATAGTAAGTTGTGGAATGTACCAGCTGAATTCCCAGCTCTTCACACAATTTCACCAAGTGTTTATCTTTGAACGCAACAGCGTTATCAGTGACTATTCTCTTAGGGCAGCCAAATCTGGAAAATATGTTTTCTTGCAGAAAATTTATGATGACAGTATGATTGGCGTTCTGGGTGGGAATAGACTCAATCCACTTTGTAAATTAATCGGTGGCAACCAGGATCCACCGGTGCTGACCACTAGAAGGTGGATGAATTTCACCTATGAAGTCCAGGCCCCACTGCTGGAAAGGCCCTGTGACCACTATAGGGTTGAGGGGAAGAGACTTTAATTGTTGTTTACCTTTGAATCTCTGACACTTGTCACATGTTTTCACAAACTCATATACATATGAAAATAATGATGGCCAGTAGTAACCAGATCTTAAGATTTTGTGTGTTGTAGTTTTCCAATAGTGATGTCCCCCACATTCACTATTATGAAATTCAATCATGACCTTAGCTTCCTCATCTTGGTTTACACACCTCAACAATAAACCTATGGGATTTTTCCAGAACAACAAGTTGTCATTGATGTAGAAGTTTATAGCTTTGAGCTTCAAAGCCCTTCTTTGAGTCTTTGTCAAATATGATGGGACTGATAAAGTTTGCAGAAACTGAATAATATGACTGTACCATTTTCAATCAGCTAAGTGAGCTGAGACCTACATTTCCTCACCTTCTTTGTTCTCTAAAGACTGAACATTTTCTGCATTAATACTCATCAGATTTATTTCAAGCAGCCTGCAA
>SNQJ01S0117375.1:20011-34069 GCA_010110895.2 Picea sitchensis
AACCCTAGGAGATGAAACGCCAAAATTCATGTGGGCCCCGTTGGGGTAAGTTAGTACATTAACTTCCCAGGGTCATAACTTTTGCATACGATATATGTTTAAGGTGTGTGATACCTCGTTTGAAAGATATTTTCAAGAAATATGCATTATTCTATCAATCTCTGACTCTGTCTACAGATTGACTGTGTAAAGCCAAGAAAACATTGTTTAGAGCCCCAAAACGGCCCTAGAAGTACTGAAATATGTACTGAAATGAAAACTACCAAAATAAGCCAGTTGGAATAGGTGGGACACCACCAATATCCACCTGGATGTCGTGTAGGGATTTAGGGCAGCCTCGTAAGTGTAGAACCCACAATTACAAAGAAATTTTCCCATTACAAAGAAACGTGTTGAACTGAAAATTGTCCAAATGAGCCAGTTCGAATATGGAACAAGTGGGTGGCCACCAATATCCACCTGGATCAATCCTCCCCCCTTAGGAAGCAATGGTATCCATTGTTTTGAGTGCCCGAGGAAGAGAAGAAA
The DNA here is from genome assembly GCA_010110895.2 of Picea sitchensis. NCBI lineage: Eukaryota > Viridiplantae > Streptophyta > Pinopsida > Pinales > Pinaceae > Picea > Picea sitchensis. Next base: position 20,540 of record SNQJ01S0117375.1, read on the forward strand.
GTGTTTTCTGAATCTGAATCTTGGTGAGGTGTGTGCCTTGTTCGAGAAGTTGTGCTTCTTGGTCCATGGAAGGCTAGCACAAACTTGTTGTTGGCAGGGTTGAATCTATTCCACCAACCTGTTGTCTCTAGGTTTGATGGGGCATTGTGTGAATAAAAAATATCTTCTTTCTCTTCAAAAATTTGTTTTTGTTGGATAGAAGGTGTTGAGGCTGCAGTGGTTTTAGTGGCCTTCTATGCATCCTTTGAAAAAACTATGAAGAGGATGGATTTTGCAGTATGAGAGATTACCTTGTGGCACTATTTTGGTGGAACACTAGTCGGAACTACCTCTAGTATCCTACAGAACTGACCTCCCAGACTATTAATGACACTACAGGGTCTAGACTCATAAACAACATGATGTTTTCACATATATGGTTGGACCAAATAAACATCACATACATCAAGAGGGGTAACATCACACACTACCTCATCCTTGAATGGATGGATGCCATAGGACAGGTAGCACTGTTGGATGACACGGAGATCTCATCCCTAGTGAAGCTACTCGATGTTGTATGGTTGCGAGTGTGGTGTTGTCGACAACCTCAACTATTTGACAACCTTAGTTGAGATGAGGTTCTTCTGGATGTCGTTATCAACAATGAAATGAAATGGGGTCCCCTTCACCCACATTTTTGAATGGAATAGGAACTCCCCATCTTCAGGATCTATTGGTACTTCTGGTTGAATTTTTGTGTTCACGACAGTAGCAGTGGGGTCTACATCGATGATCTGTCTATTTTCAATATTTTCTGGATCAGATTCTGAATCAGGGTTTGGCTCTGTGTCTTTGACCTCAGCCACCAATGACTGTTTCGAGTGACATTCATCGATGTTGTGCTAGGGGATTTTTTGGAAGTCACACCACTTCCCAATGTCATTCTTCATCTTTCCTTTAACCTTATTGTCCTGTGTCTTGGACTGGTTGTCTAGAGGTTGTTGGTTAGGGTCATCTTTACCATGCTTTGGTTGTTGCATATTTGCAAACCCGAATTCCCATTTGTTATGATGCCTAAATTTCTGATCGATTTTGAAAGCATGTCAATAGGAAGCTCCCAACGATGAGATGTTTAGGAAATCCATTTTGGTTTGGATGTACCTATGCATATCCCCATAGTATTTCAGAAACAGATGTCACTCAGAGTCTTTGATACCCAGCTTGGTGTGCAAGGTATGGAAAGTATTTGTGAACTCTAACACTGTTTAGCTCTTCTCTTGACACAATGTGCTCCATCTCATGTACTAGTATTCATAGTTATCAATAGGGTAGTACTCTTCCTTGACCGCATCCAAAAAAAAATCCCAAGTGGGCTCAGCCCCATATATTCCATATTCCTCTGTGGAACTTTTCTCTGAGTAAGTTTCCCACCAATGTTTGAAATGGGGGAGAGCCTTGAGGAGTGCAAAGGTGATCTTTTCCCCGTCGAAAAATTTTTGAACAGAGAAATAACCTTCTAATAGATTTAACTATTTTTCTAGGGAATTCGCATTTGTCTGACCTTCAAATATGGGAATATCAATATTAACTTGTACCTTGAAGGGAGAGGTTCCTCCAAAATGGTCGTATGATGAAGATGTGCATGTTGCTATCGCGAATCATTGAAGGATGTGTAATATTCCAGATATAAAATAGTATGCAGAATAGAAATAGTTAGCTAGAACTGGCAGATAAACAATGATTTAACCAGAACAACACCACAACAATACCAAAATAATACCAGAATAACACCGGAAAGAGAACTTTTATTATTGATAGAAATGTTCACTTTCCTCTTCGAGGGGGAAACCTTTAGAAGTGCAGAGCTCTATTACAATAATATCCAAGACAAAACTTATCATACCCTCTATTCCTATTTATACTAAAACTGTCTATCCAAAAGAACAATTTAGAGGAAGATCCTTCTAGAAGCGAAAGCTTCTATTAGGTCTTCTTACATTTGACTTATTCCTCCTTATTGATAGGCCTTATTAATATTGAAATTTATTACATGGAAATATATTATTCTACCCACTTGAGGGGTTAGGTAGGTTAGGTCCCTAACATGCCCTCCCCCTTAGAATCAGCCTTGTCCTCAAGGCTTGAGATGAGGAAATTGTTGCAATATGTTAGCAGGCTCCCAGGTGGTATCTGCTGGAGTTGTATATTTCCAGTGAACTAACACTTCCCTGATGGTACGCTAACAAAGACGATGCTCTCACTGGTCTAAAACTGCTTGTGGCTGCAACTAGATGGATCCTTCTTCATCCAACTTGGGAAGGTTGGTTTGAGTTTGGCACTTAGCTCCAATCACCTTCTTTAAGAAAGAGACATGAAAAAAAATATGGAGCTTAGAATGATTGGGTAAAGCTAACTAATAGGCCACCTTTCCAATGCGCTTGAGAACTATATAAGGACCATAAAATATGGGTGCCAGATTCTGACAATGTTCGGCCTTGAGTGAAGTTTGCTTATAAGGTTGCAGCCAAAGAAATACCTAGTCTCCTTCAGCAAATTTCCATTCTGAGGGACTTGGATCGGCTTGTTTCTTCATGAGATTCTAATCCATGACCAAATTATCTTTGAGGGTACATAGAATATCCTCATGAACTGTAAGTGTTTGGTCAACTACCTAGCCCTTTGATACACCTGGCATGTAGAAGAGAACTGAAGGTGGCTTTTGGCCATATACTGCTTCAAAAGGAGTCATGGGAGTAGTTGTATGATAAGAAGTGTTCTACCACCATTAAACTAATGGTAACCATTGAGCCCATTGATTTTTCCTTTCAGAGGCAAAACACCTCAAATAAGTCTCCAAATACTTATTTATGAATTCAGTTTGACCATCAGTCTGGGGATGATAGGCTATGCTGAGATGCAATTGGGTGCTCTAGAGTCTGAACAATTCTTGCCAAAAATTTCTAGTGAAAGTTGGATCTCGATCAAAAACAATAGAATGAGGCATGCCATGAAGCTTGAAGAGATGATCCATGAAAATTTGAGCCACAGTTGATGCAGTAAATGGGTGTTAAAGAGCACATAAAGGAGTATACTTGGAAAGACGATCCACAACCACCATGATGACGAACTTATTTCCTAATTTAGGTAATCCCACAATAAAATCCATAGAGATGTCCCTCCAAATAATGGGTGGAATCAGAAGCGGTTGGAGTGTACCAGGAGGTTTGATGGTTTCTCCTTTGTTGTGTTGTCAAACATCACATTCTGCTACAAAATTGCAAATGTCAATTTTCATACCATCCCAAAAAAAAGAACATTTGACCCAGTAGTAGGTTTTGGTAAACCCTGAATGCCCAGCTATGTGTTACACATGATTTTGGTCAATCTGGTGATGTTTCAATAGTGATGTATTCAGGCTCCCAACAAGGAATTTTTGCCTGAGAAAAATGATTGTTGTCTTCTTCCAAAAACACATTTTTAAAGTGAGTTTGCAGGCTGCCTATGTGCTAGGGTGCAAGAATGCTTGATTCTCGCAGGCCACCCACACTTAGGGTGTGAACTGTTCGCAGGCTGCTCCATAGATAGGGTGCGAACCTATTTTTAAGCTTGGAAAAGAGAAAAGGTCTCGAGGGTTCTAGAAGGGAATATTCTAGAAAATGAGTTGGCATTCACATGGTTGTCATTCTACTGAATTCTCAGATTTGATGGGATCATCCTCATCGATGTAACCATCTCTCCTTCTCCTATATATTGAAAGGTTTCTCATGGAAAAGGTGAAGAAAGATTGAATGAAGAATTGGTGAAAGAATTGTGTGAAGAACCCTACTTGAATAGAAGATTGAAGGCTCTATTTGGTCTATCAAGAGGTTTTGGATCTTCTTCATGCAAGTATAGAGCAAGTGTGTGTGCTGGAACCAAGGGTCACTGAAAGGAAGCTTGCAACATCAAGGCGATTAGGTTGTATCTTCTACTTTCATTTAATATGATACAGCGGCATGTCCCTTTCCCATAAAGTCACTCTTACTTATTGTGTAATTCCTTGATCATACGCATAGGTTAACATTGAATATATTTTACTGTCTTCACTTTGGTTGGTTTGTGTTGTCTTGGTCCTGACCTCATAAGAGCACCAAAGTGAAGCGGGAACAACTGAGACCTAAGGAAGCGATATGAAGGTATGTCACTTATTCCTTCTCATTAGTAGATTCAATGGTTACAACTTAGGGAAATAGTTGTGTCCTGTCCTATTTTGTTCTAGATCCAGGTGGATCTAGGGAGATCTGTTAGTGTTCACACCTACCGATTTGTCTGATAAAAAAATTGGTGACTCCCTTGGGGATTGAACCCATCCTTGGTGGTTTTCGGTGGTTTTTCCTTGGCCATTTGTTCTTAACTTACCATTTTTCATTTCCATAAATCTCTAAGTCTTGAGGAGACCCTTATAGACTCCCTGGGTCCAGAAGTTCCTTCAAAAAAAATTCCCTTTTTCCAAATTTTGCTTAGTCTCAGGCCTTCTCGCACTACACCCTTCTATAGCCTACGAGAACCGCTTAAGTTCACAGTCTTCGTTTCAGTTCAGTGTGAACTTCTCGCACTCTGCCTATGTTTAGCCTGTGAGAATCCTTGATTCTCGCATTGTACACCATTTCCAGCCTGCGAACCCATTTGCAATTTTTTTTTGGATTAAGGTTTTTTGTATCCCTAGATGCCCAAATTTGTTTGTGTGTCTGGAAATAAATTCTCTGGCTAGTGATTGATTGTTTCTTGACTTCGAATATCATGAATGATTAGTCTTCAGAAATCAAAGGCTCTTCTTGTTCATTTTTTCTCAATTGTTACTTCTTGACCTTTTCTTAACAAGGATATAATCTATGGTTTTGAAATCCGAGTGCTTGTTTGGTTGGGAGCCGATGATCAGTTTAAAAGTTGAGATTAATTGTCTTTTTCAATTGCTCATTACTTGGAAAATTGTTGCCCATGTGCATTTGAAGAGACCGGTCTTGTCAGTTTGTTATTTTTGTCTTCATTGAAAGATTAGTTTGGGTGTTTGTTGGGTATTTCTTTTTCATTGGTTGCTTGTTTTTTTTTAGTTCCACCACTATTGTTGGTTTATAATAAAAAATTAAAGACATTTTCTCTTTTTTTAAGCAACTTTTTATTCGAAAATATTGGCATTCAAATTATTGAAATAGAACGAATAGAGAATTTGCACTGTTCGTGATTGATTTATATTGCATTTTAAAGAAAATCATACATCGTAGTTCACATTGTTCCAGAAAACTCCTTTTTCCCTCCTGTAGATAGGATTCATCGAACAAAGAATTTGTATCATTCATTCCTATTTATGCATTGTTGGGTCAGAGTCTCACACCACATTGGTTTCATTTCCATCTCCTTTGAGTAACAACGACCTTTAATAATATTGTGCAATTTTAAAATTTAACTAGTAACTTTTTCTAGGGCTCTTTTACACCAACATTAGCTAGGCTAGAGCTTTGGAATAGGTAGTGAGACACACTCTCTAAACTACAAAACACATAATAGTATCTTGTGATAAGGAGTGTCAAATTCCATTTGCATCATTTTTCCCTGGGAAGCCCTTCTCACACAAGGTTCAAACCTGAGGTCGCATCGAGATTGATAGAGTTACTCACCATGCTTTGTTGATATCGGTGTAGAGATTGCACGTACTATGGGGGTCACTTGAAGGTATACCCACAATGATGAGTGGAAGCCTCTCAAGATGATTTCAGGCTAGATACCCTGCCCTTGTGTGTGGATCAAACTGTCAACTATTTCCCCAGGCATTATTGTTGTTGGTGATAACCTTAGTAGCCTATCTTCTTAGGGTCTTACACAAGGTGATTGTGAAGGGGAAATTCTTCACGGTACCTGGAATCGACGTTGGCCAGACTCACTCGGGCTCCTTGGAGGGTATACCCATGATTATGTATGGGAGCTTGCACCAGGGTGTAAGTCCGTTAAGCAGGTCATCAATGTAACTTTTTGACCCTAGCCCAGCCCCTTCTTGCCTCGTCGTTGCGACGTTGGATTTCATCACCAACTAGCGACTTCAGAATTAGAAGGTCTTGCTTGCTTGATTTTGCTTCCTATATTTTTACTAGCGCATGTTGTTTGTTTACCCAAGTTGACCATAGAATTTCCTTCGTAAGTTTCTAACTCGACAACAATTGACCCTCCACGCCATTCACGTAGAATGCAAGGCTTACCCCCGGAAAATTAGGAAGGTTCTCAACCCTTTCCTACCAACTCACCAGAGGTCTCTCCTCAACAGAGTGAAGTCCAAGATGTTTCCACTCCACAAGTGGAAAGAACTAACTCTCTAGAACGGTTCTGAATTACCAATTCTCGAGAGGACTTTCGGCTTCATCCTGACTCCGAGAGACGTATTGGTCGAGTGAATTCTTCCAGAGATCTAGTTGTTCAGTCTTATGGGTCACCAACCAGACCTTTCATAGGACCTGAGGGTCAAGATCCTTTTTGGACTACTGGCATTTTTAGACGAGATCTCTTCGGCTCAAGAGCAGGTGTTGATATCACTGTCACACTTGAGCTACCCGAAACATCTAATCCAAACGCAGTACCTTTTACTATTTCTTATTATCTTCCTGGTATAGAAGCTCTGTGAGCTAACCACTTCTTGACTCTCCCCCTACAAATGGACCATTACACAGATACTACGAGTCCTCACACCGGGATTACAGTAGCTAGCCAAGCCCCCATTGGCACACCACTTTCTTCCAGAGTCACCCCAACACTTCCACCCAAATATCATGTGTTGAATGCTTCTATTCCCACACCTACACAAATCACATCTGGAACTCCTGGTGGTCCCACTCCTTCTGGGCACCATCTTCCCGGTTTCATTCCGACACTTCCTCCACCCCCTTTCAGAGGACCTCCTCCATCCTCTATCGGAGGAATTGATCCTAGTGGCACCATCCCGTCTTTCACACTCAGTTACCAGATTATTGTTGGTGGACAATTCCACCAAGGAGGCCAAACTCAACCCCCCCCTCCAGGACAAATCCCAATTGGGACACAACCCTCGATTGGAGGGAAACCCCCACCAACCCCACCCTATGGAAAAAAAATACCTCCATCCTTGGCCCAGTATTGGGATCATCTTATACAACATAATCCTCCATCGACTGCGGGGAAATAGCCTCAAACTAACTCTTTCATTCCCCCTAGTACAGTCCAACCATATCCAGGCATGTCTAATCTTATTTGGGGCTTGAACGCTCAACTCCACACCCCGGTCCAAGGGTACAACCCTATGAATTACTGGCCTCCACACCAACAACTGAATCTGCCTGGGTCTTCACATTATATGCAGACTACTTACGGTCCCACTAGTTTACCGATGGGACTCCCTCCCCAAAGTCACCAGTACTCGCATGTGAATAGATAGTAACCTTTCTTAGCCACCCTAGACCTCCTGGATCTGTCAAGGATTTTAAATGATCCGATCTATCACTCTCCTCAATGGCCCACCATACCGGCCAAACTACCATCCGACATCCCTAAATTCGATGGTAAACTGGGAGAGGACCCAAACAATCATGTAATGACTTTTCACCCTTGGTTCTCATCCAACTCCTTGATGGATGACTCTATTCGTTTACGCCTTTTTCAGTGAACCCTCACAGGTTCTGCTGCGAAGTGGCATATAGAAGTACCATGAGGTTTCTTCACCGACTTCAACACCCTTGCTATGGCTTTCCTCACCCACTACCAGTTACCGATCCGCTATGGAATGGGGAATGAGATTTTGAGTTCTTTCAAACAAACCAAAGCCACTCATATCTCTGATCACATTCATGAGTAGCGACGGAGACGACGTCTCATCAAACTCGAACTTCCTAATCAGTTGTTGGCAGAGTGGTTCATGAAATCATTCATGAATAACATCGGTCGTGACATCTCCATGGGTGGAGTTGTCATAGAAGAATAGGCCATCAGTCGTGTTCAATACCTTGACCTCGTTTACTCACAAACGGGTACTCTTTATGACTTACTCCCTGATGCACCTCGTCCTTCTACTTCCACCACTTCAACTACTCCTGCTACTTCTCATGCAGTCGATGGTGTGATTGGCACTTTCCATGCCCAACCTCATTTCATCCAAACCTCTAGCAAAAAACCCAAACCCATTTCTTCTAATGTTCAAAATGCTCTGTCTCCTACCCCTCCCACTGGCAAGACTTCTGAGGTAAATTTTGTTCAATCTACCCCCGTCGATAAAAACAAATCCAGAAAAGGAAAGGGTAAAAATAAGGAGGACAAAAATAATTCACAAGCAAAGAGAGCCAAAACAACACCTATTGACAATAGGGATAAGCACAAACCCCGATACCCTTGTCTTATTTGTGGTGACGATCACTACACTAAGGATTGTCCATGACGAGTCGAGGTTACTAAGTTCCTTCAGGGGACCACGAAACCACCCACTTTGGCCGTATTGTCACAACCCTTCCCTTCTCAACAATAGGCCCAATTGGTCATTCATGACCAACCTACCCCCTCCAATACATCCTATGTCTTAATGTGTACAGGAGATTCAAAGAAAAATGACATCACACTTACCACTCGAGCCAAAGATTATTCTTCCTCCAAAGAGAGGGTTGATGCAATACCTCCTTCATTGGTCCAACCATCTCCCATGACTCCACCTACCAAAGGTCCTCTTCATCTTGAACGACAAAGCCTCGATACAGTTCTTAGTCCTCCTCCAAAGGATGTTGTTCAAAAATCAACTTTCAATCCCCATGCACGTGTTACCCAGAACTACAGTATTGTCGAAGATCTGGCCCAAGCACCGTCTATGATGTCAGCCCTCAAATTCCTCCAGAGTTGTCCTATAAAACGGAAGGCACTGTTGAAAGCTATTGGTGGAATCAACCCTATGGATACGAATTTAATCATTTTTTACTTGGAAGATCACATTCCAAGGTTACCCCCTCAACTCGCATTCCAAATACAATTTATTGTCTCCAACAAAAACATTTGTAGAACAGTTATTGACGAGGGTGCCTCGACGTGTGTCATGTCTATTACCTACTGGAAAGCCATCAGCTCTCCTCCTTTGACTGAATCCCACAACATGCTCAAAGACTTTAATGACTCTAGTTTTAAGCCTTACGGTGTCCTCCCTTTGTTGTCAATTACGTTAGAAGGCAAAATGGTCCAAGTTGAAGTGGATTTCTTTGACACTCCTCTCGATTACAACCTTCTACTTGGTCGTAGCTGGATTGATTCCATGCACGCAATTGTGTTGACTCCTTTCCATGCCGTGCATTTCCCACATCAAGAAAAGGTAATTACCGTCGACCAATTAGCCTTCGTTAACTCTGATGCATGTACCAGCAACATACCATTCATTGCCAAAACCCCCCCCCAGATATGAGAACGTCAGTGTGGGTCTTCTTAAAGACTCGTCGTTAATGGGTAACTTCCCCATCCCACCCCCCGATGTTCCACATCCATCTGTCGCCTCGATCAACATGATATCCACCTCTATTCAGAAATCCCCAGTGTCTCATGACCCATGGATGGTACCCAACCCCAGAGATCATCTTCGTTATGGCAACGAAATGTCTTTGAGTGTGGTCGAATCTGCCTATCAGGCCATTCAATCAGCAACCCCTTCTACCCCCTCTCTTGGTGATTTATCTCCAGATCCTTTCCACGTCATTTTTCCCATGGATGAGATGATTATGTCTATTATGGAAGACACCCCCTGGGACGATGGCCATCATCGTTCCATCTTCTTCCTAGAACAGTACACCATCGAGGGTTACTAATGGATCTTGACCCCGTCGACCGTTGTCGTCATTTATACTATTCCCGAGTCTACACTTGATGTGTTTTATGAAGGGAACTTAAGTAATATCTCACCCACCATCCCCCTCGACATATCCATAAAACCTAGAATTGTCGAAAATGTGCATATCAGAGCTTCATGTTTCCCTGACGAAATTGTCACCTATAAGTCGCTTTTCAAATAAATTCATGACGTCTTCACCTGGAGATATGAAGAAATGTCAGGTATTGACCCCAACATTGTGATACATGAGATTAAGACATACCCAGATGCTAAACCCGTCTGGAAATGACTTCGTCCAGTCCACCCACATAAAGCAGCCGCTATCAAGCTTGAAGTCGAGAAACTTCTCAAATCTGGCTTTATTTACCCGGTGGCTCTCAATGACTGGGTTTCCAATATCGTCTCGATTGACAAGAAACAAGGCACCTTTCGCGTGTGTGCTGATTATAGGGATATTAACAAAGCATGTCCTAAAGACAACTTTCCTACCCCCTTCATCGACCAGATCATCGACGATTGTGCTGGTAGTGAAATATTCTCTCTGATGGATGGTTTCTCTAGATATAATCAAATCAATATCGTTCCCATGGACCAACACAAAACTAATTTTATTTGTCCTTGGGGAACTTTTACCTATTGGAAACTTCCTTTCGGTTTAAAAAAAATTGGCGCAACTTTTCAGCATGCTATGTCTTATGCCTTCCATGATATCAAGCACATTGTCCAGCCATATCTAGATGACTTACCCACTCATTCCATGCACCGTGTAGATCATCCAATACACCTCCGAGCCATTTTCCTTCGATGTTGATTTTACCATATACACTTGAATCCTCACAAATGTGTTTTCTGCATAGAATCCGACCGACTTCTAGGCTTTATAGTTTCATGTTCAGGGATCCAAGTAGATCCTTTGAAGGTTGAGGCGATTTTCAATCTCCCTCCTCCTTCCTCACTTCACCAGTTACAAAGTTTGCAAGAGAAGGAAAACGTTCTTCGTCGTTTCATCCCAAGCTATGCCGAGCTAACTCTTGGATTTACGCGACTGCTGAAGAAAGGTTTTGAGTTTGTATGGGACACCACTACCAACAAAGCTTTCGAATCTTTGAAACTGTCTCATACACGTACCCCACTTCTCTTCCCACCTAATTACAGTCGCGATTATTTCCTCTACCTTGCAGCCTCGGACTACACCATCGCAACGGTTCTCATCCAAGAGGATGATTCTCATGACGAACATGTCATCTATTACTTGAGTTGAAGTCTTACACTTATCAAAACCAAGTATTTACATGTTGAAAAACTGGCCTTGGCAGTTGTCCAAGTGATTCAACGTTTCTGGCACGATATCCTCTCTCGCAAGATTACGGTAATTTCTAACTACAACCCTTTGCATCACATTATTACACATCAACTGCTAGGGGGAAAATACTCCAAATGGATCGTGATACTCCTGGAGTTTGACTTAGAATTCGAACATGCTAAGTCCAAGAAATCCTTAGTGTTTGTTGAGTTGATATGCGACTTTCCCTACTCTGAGATGGAAAATGTAGCAGCCGATTCATTACCTAATGAATCCTTTTTCCTTATTAGTTCCGATGATCTTTGGTACAGAGATATCATCATATATCTCCAAACCCAAACTTTCCAGCCCAATTTGTCTAGTACTGACCCTCGTCGAATACGCTACCAAGCCCATCAGTAGATTATCCTCGGTGATACTCTTTATCGTCGTGGGATTGACTTCATTTTTCAACGTTACCTCAGGTTTGACGAAGCCTAGAAAGCCCTAAATGAATTCCATTCTGGAGCCTGTGGTGGTCATATGCTTGGGTATGATACTGCCCAGAAGATCTTGCGAGTAGGGTATTTTTGGCTTTCTTTATTTAACGATTGTATAATTGTCGTCCAAAAATGCCACGCTTGTCAGACCTACAACAATAAAATACAGTCACACCCGGCTCCTCTTCACCCTATGGTCTCCATTGGTCCTTTTTCGAAATGGGGTATCGATTTCATTACATTTCACCCTCACTCAGTCGGGGGGCATGGATACATTATTGTAGTCGTAGATTATTTTATGAAATGGGCCGAGGTGATGCCAACATTTGACAACACTGGAAAGACCGCAACATTATTCATATTCAATCACATCATAGCTCATTTTGGTGTTCCTCAGGCTATCGTTACTAATCACGGTAGCCACTTTAGAAACTTCATGATGTCCAAACTCACTGAAAAGTTGGGTCTTCGCCATGAAAACTCAACACCCTATTACCCACAAGCCAACGGCCAAGTCGAAGCAATTAACAAAGTCCTCATTACCATGCTTCGATGAATGATAGGGATTCACAAAATGAGTTGGCACATGATGTTGTTTTTAGCATTGTGGGCTTATTGGACATCCATTAAGTCTACTACTAGCTTTACACCGTTCCAGTTAGTCTATGGTCTAGAATCCATCCTACCAATTGAATGTGAGATACCCTCCCTAAAACTAGTCGTCAAAATCCTCCCAATTACTTCCGCCGAAGAAGAACATCTGTTGTATCTCATGCAATTAGACGAAACGCGTTACGATGCCACCCTAGTCATAGAATCCCAAAAGAAACACGTCAAATCCCAATACGACAAGCATGTCAAGCCTTGTGTTTTCTCCGAAGGTGACCTGGTTCTCCTTTACGAACAAGATCGGGATATGCTAGGAGCAGGAAAATTTGAAGCTATGTGGCGAGGTCCTTATATCGTTAGACGAGTTTTGGAGAAAGGAGCTTACAAGTTAGTAAACTATGACGGTATCCCTTTGAGTGAACCCAGAAATGGGTTGTACTTAAAGAAGTACTATGCCTAAGACCACCTGTGCATGAGTACTTGTATTTTATTGTATCATACTTTTTGTGTGTTACTGTAGTATGCATTTTTTTCATTATTTTGTCTCTGCCCCCGATCACTTATCTTACATTGCGCTTGGTTTCCAGATGTTGAAGTCTTCGCTACCCCACATTAGCTTTGTTGATGGTGCTAGCCATAGTACTCAGAACCTTGCTTCTGCTCCTTGGGCAATTTACACCCCTACAAACAAACTTATCACTCTACGAGGTGTGTGTCTTGGTCAGGCAACCAATAATATTGCAGAATATAGCATCATCATCAAATTGTTGATTGATGTTATTTCGCTCGGCATCTGCCACCTAGTTGTACAACTCGATTCACAGCTAGTAGTACTACAGCTAAGTAATGTTTATGCTATTTGAAGTCCTACTTTATGATGGGTATATTTATGAATTCACCTCTTGGAACATTATTTTGATTATATTGAGTATCAGCACATTCCTGTTAGAAAAACAGGACCGCGGAGCAATAAAATAAAACAAATGCATAAACAAAACACAGAAGACACACAATACAAGAGAGACACAGATTTACGTGGTTCACACAGTGTGGGCTACGTCCACCAGATAAATTGTTAGGTCCTTCCTTTATTATTATCTAGCAAATGAAGGGATACAACCTACAGCAAAACCCATTGTAACTTCGTCTTCTTTCTCTCACAGTCTCCTCTCTCAGAATACAATATTCACCACCATCCATAGCTGCGATACATTTCCCTCATAAAAGAGGGTTTCCTTCTAGGGAAAAAAACCCTAACATAATCTCTACCGTTAGATCTGCGACCTTATAATGAACGTTCCAGATTT
>SNQJ01S0117375.1:34079-45013 GCA_010110895.2 Picea sitchensis
ACATACTTCTGGGGTGTAAATACTTCATGGGGTATAAACACAGCTGAAAGCAAGGACCTCTGAATCAGGAAGATAATCAGGCTCCACAACCAACAATTCCTAGATGTCTAAATACATTGACTGATGCATTAGCTAACTATGTATTAGACAGACATTTGGTCCATTTATAAACCAATCACATCACATGTATCACACAACACAAGATAAGCTGGTAGAAGCCATATATATGTATATAACGATCAAAAGTTTTTACAAAAAGTTTCTGTCCAAGGACCAAAATCTCAAAATGTGAAGCTCATAGCTTTTACAAAATAGCATCATGGGTGACGCTCATGATAGATCACAACTTATCGGGCCACCCTACGAAGCAGTCGACTAATAGACTCTGACACGCCCACAGTATGGCGTTGATAATGTCTAGGGATCTCCCCAATAGCCATATCTGGGATGTCAGCGATCAACCCCTCCAAGTTCTGCTCCATTGCCTCATAGTCTTCGACATCCCATTGCGCCACTGGAGCCGCCTCTCCTCGCTATTGAATAAGAGACATTCCTGGAGGTCGATATGGCCCCACATCTGTGACATCAAAAAGAAATTTTTTGATTAGTTCTTGGACAAACATAAAAAAAAAATTATATGATAAAACTTGCAAAAACAATTAAAAAGAACAAAATGTGTACTTCTTACCTAGGTCACCCCACTAAGAATCCTCATGCAAGGCCAAATCCATATCCCCTCATAAATCTAAACCAGCATATGCGTAGTCATCAATCATCATCATATGGGGCCTTAACCAGTCGTAAAATGAATCATTATACTTGATTATAGGCCCAGCTACATGATCAGCCATGAGGGTGCACCACCTTAGCATCCTCGAATCCTATGGAGCCGGTAAACCTGTAATCGTAGTAGTGGAACCCTCTCAAGGAAGAAGGACACCAAAAGTGATCCGTACCCAAACTGCTTCAAGTTGCTCCTTCTACACTTCATCAATTTCCTTTTCATACTATGGAGAACTACATTAGACCAGTTAAAGACCCAAGGCTCTATACACTCTATGGCATATTGGAAGTAGCTCTGCAAAGCCATGTGTGGAGCTGCGCTCACATCCATGCATGCTATAGTGAACAAGATGGTTTGCAGGGTCAAGTCTTGGACCTCCCAAATAGAAACCTTGCCCTTGCTTCTTTCTACCTCAGGTACACAATACTGGTGACAATACTCACTCATAGGGAGTCCACCACCTTGACCACCGGTCAAACTAGCATGGTATCCATACCATGATAATATCGTTAAAAAATAGATATCCTCGATATCTAAGGTCAGCATATGGACTCCCACATGAAACAATTGTTGGTCCATGTCCCACATATGAACCAGGTATTCCAACAATCTGATTTGGACTCTCATGCCCAAAATTTTGAAGAATTTCAAGAGCCCACAGTCCTAGAGGGCTGGGATGGTACCCGGGTCATTCCCGGCAATGGCATTCTCCTCCTCATGTTCTCTTTCTCGCCACTCCAGCATTGCGATGGTCAAACACCTGCACAAGAGCCAGGAGATAAGGGTCAACAACTTTTTTCAAAACTTGGCATATTTTTTATTGAGCAAAAATCAACTTTAAATTTCATTTTTCGGCCCCCGCAGGTGCCCCTTTAGCACAGTGCGAGATTCTCGCAGGTTCCCTTAAGGCCTACGAGAACGCTTGGGTGCAAGTTATGGCCCTAAAATGAACCTAAAAATTTGGAAATTGCCAATGAAAACTAAAAATAAACCATGGAAAAAGTAGAAGATCGAGAGCTTACCTCGTTGGCAAAGACGGTTCGTCAAATGGTCGTTTGTGCCTCCCATGATCGAGCAAAACAATTTGGGGGAACATGAGGTGTATTGGGCAAAGTTTTTGGAAAAATCACAATGAAAAGGGTAAAAGCCATTTTTACCCATATTTATTCACTTTTTACCATTTTTGTTGGTTTTATATTGTTTGTCTATAAAGCCTAATTCCTAATAGTCCTATGAGTGTGACTTTTTGCAGATATAGCAACTTTGAAGTCCACATGAAGGAGTACGGATGTTTTTTCTTTTTGTCACATGTACGATTGCCTTTTATGGGTTTTAGAAAAACCTTGAGCTCAGTCTTCGTTCATTCTCGCACTCGAAAATACATTAGAATGTAACCGAGTATACTTTTCGCATCTTTTCGTACTCGTCTTGGTAACATGAAAATGATGAACGCAAAGGAGTATCCTTTAAGCTCTTTTCACGCTCCATAAAAATGAAAAGATGGTCAAGCGACCTTGTTCTGTTCACGCTCGTAAAAGTATCTGAATAAAATGTTCAATGGGCGATAGTTTATCACTTTTTCAATCTTGTCAAACTATTTTACAAAAAAGGAACTGAGAGAGTCCTCTTTAAGTCATTTTCAAACTCTCAAAACATGAAAAACCCACGAGTTTTCTATCTTTGGACTCGTTAAACAAATATCGAAAGACATGTAATGGGACCGAGCCACTCCTTCCTAGGGTTCATTAAATATACTCCAAGAGACTTGTCTGAAGGATGATCTTACATCAACAAGCATATGTTATCCTCCTCAAGCTTGTGTAAAAATAAAGAGGTACTCACCAGAAATGGTGGGGGAAATTTTTGGAAAGGGATGTGTTTTCGTATTCATATTAATGGAAATAAGCATCGCTCTTGAACATGACACCCCCTATTCATCATTTGAAACCAGTTTGGGAAATCCATTTGTCTCTCATTCGACTTGCTACATGGTCATATCCTAGGTCGTCTTTGAGTCAGTGCTGCCAAGTCCTTGGTCATGTCGTTCATATGTTCAAGAGAACTTCATCCAAGCCCTCTATTGAGTCAACCATATGCAATTGTCCATTCTTACTATGTCGGCCTTCCCTGTGTCTGTTTCAACCTATGTTCGTACTCTATTTCACCCTCAAAATCTGTTACTTATTTCATGTCATTGATGGAGGATACATCAAGGCCCTCCTGTGACAAGTCGTGTTCCGTCGACTTCAACTCATTATCCGGAAACGAGACTTAGAAATCATTTAGTACCTTAGAACCTGCATGCCTTAATGGCAGGTTTCTTCACTTTCGACAGAGGTTCACATCATTGATCCCTAATCGAGAGATTTCACCGAATCCTCAACTTCAACTCATGTATTCTCATTCACTTAGATTGTGATTTCGTACCTTGGGAGTCATTGACATCAATGGTGATTTCCCTTGCACTTGTTAACGGTTTTCATCAATGATCGGTCATCAAGTGGTTTTTGCCATGTTTGAATTTAGCACATGTAATCGCATGGCTAGATTCATACTTTTCGATGACGGGATTGAAGACCCTGGGTCTCATCTTTTTTATCCAGGCTACAATGGAGTATTTTTAATTTGTATCGGCACATAGATCCACTTTGTACATCATGTGGCTATGTCGTCTTATTTTAAGTCTTCTCGCATAGATCCACAGTGTATTCTTGGTGGTTATGTATCATTTCTACGGCATGGATCCATGGTTTATGATTGGTGGCCATGACCTACATTTATGATTTCATTCATTTATGATATGAGTATGGGAATGCCTACCTCAGAACTGGTATTATATTATGTCGATGCTTGGTTGTTTGCAGGTTTCCGATTAGGTGCGCTCCTAGTTTTTGACACACATATGCATTTTACAAAGTATTTCGGCTATCAAAATTTTTGGCCTCATTCTTTGGAGGGCATTATGTTACACATGATTTTGGTCAATCTGGTGATGTTTCAACATTGATGTATTCAAGCTCCCAACAAGGACTTTTTGCCTGAGAAAAATGATTGTTGTCTTCTTCCAAAAAAATATTTTTAAAGTGAGTTCCCAGGCTTCCTATGTGCTAGGGTGAGAGAATGCTTGATTCTCACAGGCCACACACACTTAGGGTGCGAACTATTCACAGGTTTCTCCATAGATAGGGTGCGAACCTGTTTTTAAGCTTGGAAAAGAGAAGAGGTCTCGAGGGTTCTAGAAGGGAATCTTCTAGAAAATGAGTTGGCATTCGCATGGTTGTCATTCTACTGACTTCTCAAATTTGATGGGATCATCCTCATCCATGTAACCATCTCTCTTTCTCTTATATATTGAAAGGTTTCTCATGGAAAAGGTGAAGCAAGAATGAATGAAGAATTGGTGAAAGAATTGTGTGAAGAACCTTTCTTGAACAGAAGATTGAAGGCTCTATTTGTGTGTGTGTGTTGGAACCAAGGGTCACTGAAAGGAAGCTTGCAACATCAAGGCGATCAGGTTGTATCTTCTACTTTCATTTAATATGATACAGCAGCATGTCCCTTTCCCATAAAGTCACTCTTACTTTATTGCGTAATTCCTTGATCATATGCATAGGTTGACACTGAATATATTTTACTGTCTTCACTTTGGTTGGTTTGTGTTGTATTGGTCCTGACCTCATAAGAGCAGCAGAGCAAAGCGGGAACAACAGAGACCTAAGGAAGTAATATAAAGGTATTGTTATCACCCCATAAATTATGGGAATCAACTGGCGACTGAGATATTATCTGTCTCTAGTGTTTTTGTTGACAAATGATTTTTCATTCTGCAAATAATTTGAGAAAAAAAGAAAAAGAAAAAGAAAAAAAAAAAGAGGGCATAAAAAAAAATTGAAATGAAAACCCCATGCAATAATAGTAACTTGGCCATACCTTTCAAGCATGGCCAAGTTCTTTTTAAATTTAATGTTGATAAATTAGTGAATAAATCTGTCCAGACTGTCTAATCCTAGTCAGATAGCCCTTAGGTTAGATTAGTGAATAAATCTGACCAGACTGTCTAATCCTGGTCAGATAGCCATAAGGTAGAGTAATTTCTTAACCCAATAGTTTAATCTGGGTTAATTGTCCTAGGAAGATAGGTTAGCATGTAGGTTAGTTGCTTCATTTGCTCCATTCCAATAAAACCAGCTAGAGGTCAAGATTTCATCATGTTCCTAATGCTTAAAATATGTTTGTTCGGGTGGTGTCTTTTGAAATTTGGGGGAAAAAACCCATAAAACGCACTTATCCTAAGTTTTTCCCAACATATGTGTTCTCCGCTACCAGTTTATGGTCCCTGCACTTTTTGACGGTCTAGATCGTGGCGCTCAGATCTACGGCTCACAAAGATTTTCGGACCCCCCTGACCGTTCTACTTTTAACCAGGGGGGGCGGTCCGAAATCGGTGATAAGTTTTGCGCAGATCTGGACGGTCCAAAAACGAGCACGTGAATCCATGGTCCAGATTTGATTACGGACCCCCCCATCCGCTCTGCCTTTAATGGAGGGGGGGGGTCCAGAATGAGTATTAAAGAGCATGCTAAGATCTATGGCCTGGAAACAGGTGCACAGATCAACGGTCTATAAAGGTTTTCGGACCCCCCTGATGTTTTGTTTTTAATCAAGAGGGGGGGGGTCCGAAATGGATATTCTCTCCTGTGGGCCCCTTGTCATAGGTGGCATTAAATCTATTGGTCCTGAAGTCTTTTCACCATATTCCATCTGACAGCCTCCATCACTCAGGGACGTCATTTTCCACTGACGCCACTTGTTTCTCTTGTTCCCAAGTTATGTCCCATCCCATAACCGCTGTCAGTGCCTACTGTCAGTCCCTTACCCTTTCCACTCATGACCGGCCCCCTATTGTGACTCTTACATCCAATCCTTAGCCTCCACGTCACCCATCTGTATGTTTTGGACAACATCACCTTCCATCTCACCCCCAAGTGGCCCATTGTCCATTTATTATGGGATAACCTACCCGTTGTCCTGCTGACATGTCTCCCACGCCCAACCAACCCCAGTTTTAAATAAAACTATCGTTTCCCCCCTGCATTCACTATTCGTCCATCGCACCAGAAATTTTACCTCTTACGCCTCCATTGCTTTTCTGTCACCTTCATCCATAGTCAGTCGACCCCACTAACATAGTGCTTATTGCAGGTACTGTTGCAGAGATGGCGCCAAAGCCAAGACCAGTGGAAGGAGAAGAGAATCCTTTTCTTCCTCCTCCTGTCGACCTTGACAAAATCCCATTGGTCGATAAAGACAGATTGATTGCAAATACCATTTACGACTTCGATTTTTCAGACCTCCAGTCATGGCTCCAGGAGGTGTTCTTGGACCAGAGCGATGAAATTGGACTTTGGGAGTCCAATTTGCCCATTTACCTTTTTCCCCAGATACATCATTTTCCCGAATTCACGCTAAAATGCCAAGCTCACTATATTCCTGAATAGAGAGCCGTCATATCCTCATCTGGAGACACCATGTTCCTCATCACTCCTAAAGACATAGACCAGATGATGCAAATTCCCCGTGCTGAGTCTGCGTCTCCTTTCAACCTAGAAATCCTTACCGAGCTTTATCAGAAGATGAATTTTCCCTAGAGAGCTCAGATATTCGAGTTTTTACTTCCCACCTCTACTCAATTCCCTTCCACAAATCCCCCTTACCCATCATCCATGTTCTCCACCAAGGGAAACCAAATCATTTCATCCCTTTGTGCTCTACTAGGTTACTATTCCAACCAGTGGGTAGATGAGCCCATCCTGGGTTTTCTATCCATTTTCTCCAATGATGAAAAACCCACAACACAGTTTGATTACAGCACCTTCTTGGCCGACAATATTCACGAACAGTTCACAAATTTTGGCACGGAGGACATGTTCAGATATTCTTCTATACTGGCATACATGTTTGTTTACTTTCAAGCAGATAAATTCAGTTTTTCTATGCAGAAAATGGATGCAGATGGAAGGCCTCAGCTAGTCACAGTGTGGACATCTTTGTTGAAGCATAACTCCACAGAGTATAGCTTCAAGGCATTTATTGATCTTTTCTACCACCCTGTGGTAAGCATGTTGAGTGGTAGGCCTGAGCCATGAATAAACGACGAGGTCCATAGAATTTTACATCTCTCGGACAACGCAAAGATAGGGGACTGGTACCTATACCAAAACCACATTGAGATCAGAGTTTTCGGGTGCGAATTGGCACCCTACAAGCTTCCAAAGTACGTTCCGGTAAGAATCTTTGCATTAGAGTATATTAGACAGATCATGAATTCAGACGACATTCATTTCGTCTCATTGAAGAAAAAGCAGCAGTTGCGCATCAAGGGGCAGATATGTTCTTTCATCTGCAACAGTCGTGGCGTCGGAGAAGAAGCGGACTGGATGCTGAGAGAGATGAAGTTTTTCTTAAGCTTCCCATGGCACTACGATCCATGTGGGATCATTTCAGAAATGCAGGTGAAAAATAAAAACATCCCATGTGTGCATGAGTCCAAGCCCAAGATCGAAAAATTTGCAAATCAGACAGTGTGGGTGCCTGACACCTTGATCGAAGTGGAACAGTAGGTTCGCCCGATCACTGTACCACCAACTACTACACCACAGGTCAGACAATAAAAGAGGCCTCGACAAGAATCATCTCCACCTGTCACAAAGGTCTCATCTGAAGAGTTCTAGTTGCATACTAAAAGGCCCAAAACAACCACAGTTCCCGGTCCAACTGGAGAATTAGAAGTTTCGCCTACCACAGTAACCAAGCCTATCATTCCATATTTCGGTTCAAGGGAGCATAAAGAAATCACCCCAGCAGTACCGAAGAAATCTACAGATTCTCCCCTGGACACTCAGCCAGGCAAGCCTGGGCCCAAGTTGGGCATTTTCAAGAAGTACGAGTTGATCAAGAAAAGGAACCAGACCCTCACCAGTAGTACTTACGCCCAGTTTTGGAAGCAGTCGTCCACCACACAGCATAAGCTACTATCTGCATTCGACACTGAAAGAGGCAGGATGCACATGGCCTTCCTACAGGCACAGGTACCAGATACCAAGGTAATCACAGACTACAAGAGAGCCACCTTCGAGTTCCAGATGAAGGACGTGCACCCAGCAGATCAGATGGATTTTCATAAATAGATAGGGGAGATGTTTTTTCACACATTAGCGCATGCTTCTGCCTCTACAGCAAAATTTCAGGTGTCGCTCAACAATGCTCAAACACAGCTCAAGCTGGAGAAGATATCTTCTTTCGTGAAGGACAACAGAATCAAAACTCTGGAGGATATGGTCCTCAAGATCAGCTACGATCCTTCGAATGTCAAAGCTGCAGAGGAGATGATAAAGAAAAAGAATGCAGACATCACTTCTTTGAGGAAACAGTTGAAACTCCTGCCCACAGAGGACTCACAGGCTAAGGAGATAGCAGAGAAGGAAGGCAAGAAGGACGAAATGCTCAAGCTGCTCATGGAGTAGAATGCACAGCTCAAAGAGATGGAGGCTGAGATGGAGAGATTACTAAAAGAGAAAGAGCAGATGAAGCCAATTGAAGTCATTCCATTGAGTGCAATTCCTATCTCAAGAGCAAGCACAGCAGCATTGACAGCAACTCCATCTGCAACACCAGTAACACCACAAGAAGGGACAGTCGACATTGCCAAATCCATGGAGAAGATGAACCTGCAAGAGACAGAAATCAGTAGACTTAAGAAGGAGGTTGAGAATATCCAAGAGCTCAAAACTTCCTTCCAGACAAGCCTATCCAAAGAGAAGCAGGTAACTGAACAGCTCAAGAAGGAGTTACAACAGCTCCAAAAGAAAACAGTAGCAGGGAAAACTTTGGCTGAGGTCAAAGAGAATGCATGGACAGACATCATAAAGTCCATGAATGAGATATGGCCAATGATCCAAATTATGTTTGAGCAGAATGAGTTGGTCCAGAGGAGAAAACAGGCCATTGAGAAGATTAGAGTAGAATTGGGAGACATGCCAACACAAGCAAATGAGATCATCAGGTTCCTAAATTCTAAGACCAGAGAAGAACTAGAAGAACTAAAGATCGAGGACAGAACAGAGACCATACTCGAGGTAAAAAGGGTTTTGACAAAGAGAATTCTAATGCTTCATCTGGAAGAAAAGTTTCAGGTCATGGACCAAGGAGTACAAAGGTTCTTCAGCAAGATCGAGGCTCTCCATAAGAAAGGTCTCCCTGGTCTAAATGTTATTAATGATAAACTGATAAAAAAAGAGACTGTCTAAAGTGTCTAAAGACAGTTCGAAATTTGTAGGCATACAAGGGAGCATCACTGGCAAAGCATTCCTAGACGCCCTTTAGTTGGACATCAGTATCCAACATGAGATTCGATACATATTCCTCACAAAGCCCATGTTTTCTAAATATACGGAAATGGATGAAGTGTATCGGAGACTGCTCAAAGTCACTGTGCCTAGTCATATCAGATGGGAGGAACTCTACGATCTGCTCGATTAGTAGATGAGTTGTCCAGGTCTAGTCACCTGTCCAGTCAGAAGAGGTTGCGCAGGAACCTTGCCAACGGCCTACCCCATAAATTCTGCAATGCAATTGTACCAAGTCATCAAGTAGTTTTGATTAGTTAAATTAGTTAGACTAAAAATAGAATGAGCACGTCCTGATCAGTTATGACAAGAACGTTTGTATTTTGGAAAATTATATACTTCACCTTTTGAAGTATTGAGGGTGGTTGATTCGCACACCCTATCGCTATCAGACTGTACTATTTTTGAAGAGATCTTCCATTAATAAAAAGGAGGCACTTTTACAGGATTCTTGCGTGTATTCACTGGTGATGTTGATTTTCTAAGTTGAATGTTTTTCTTGCTTTGTGATCATATTGTTTTCTGAAACTAATCTTTAAGAGTAACGTATGTTGCAGGATTTATCTTAGATATCCTGTTTCCGATTCTAAAGATTTTAAATGTTTATCTTCTGATGTTTTCAATTAAGAAATTCTTAACTGCTTCTTAGTTGAATTTATCTTTCTTATCTTTTCTTCTGTCCATCATTTAAGCTACTAAAAGATCCAGTGAGTATATTATCTCACCCTGTGGAAGTATTTTTTTGGTCATTTCTGGTTGTATCTCATATTTAATTAAATACAGACCCCATAGCCCAATGGATGTGTAGACTGTCTCAACCTATTCAAAAACACTTTGACAACAAAACCTATAATTTTTCTTTACCTAGCCTGATATCTGAAATTAAAAACAAAGCTAAATCATATAGAGAGATCCCTCTCTGAAGCTGGAAGGGCTAGATCCCAGCTTTAAAGCAGTTGGATAAAGTTACCTTTGTGGATTTCTTCTTTTTCAACCTCTAGGAAATTTACCAAGTGCTAACATAATGGCGACCATACTGGGGAAGAACTAAAAAATTGATAATTTCATCTTTTCTTTCCCCTAAAAATAAAGTTTAAATTTGAGAAGAAAGTAATGTTTAGAGGTTGATTAACTCTGTACATATTATTTTCAGNATCTTAGATATCCTGTTTCCGATTCTAAAGATTTTAAATGTTTATCTTCTGATGTTTTCAATTAAGAAATTCTTAACTGCTTCTTAGTTGAATTTATCTTTCTTATCTTTTCTTCTGTCCATCATTTAAGCTACTAAAAGATCCAGTGAGTATATTATCTCACCCTGTGGAAGTATTTTTTTGGTCATTTCTGGTTGTATCTCATATTTAATTAAATACAGACCCCATAGCCCAATGGATGTGTAGACTGTCTCAACCTATTCAAAAACACTTTGACAACAAAACCTATAATTTTTCTTTACCTAGCCTGATATCTGAAATTAAAAACAAAGCTAAATCATATAGAGAGATCCCTCTCTGAAGCTGGAAGGGCTAGATCCCAGCTTTAAAGCAGTTGGATAAAGTTACCTTTGTGGATTTCTTCTTTTTCAACCTCTAGGAAATTTACCAAGTGCTAACATAATGGCGACCATACTGGGGAAGAACTAAAAAATTGATAATTTCATCTTTTCTTTCCCCTAAAAATAAAGTTTAAATTTGAGAAGAAAGTAATGTTTAGAGGTTGATTAACTCTGTACATATTATTTTCAG
>SNQJ01S0117377.1:0-27705 GCA_010110895.2 Picea sitchensis
CAATTACCGACATGATTAATCCACAATGGGGATTAATCCAATAACAATAATAATAATAATGACATGATTAATCCGCAATGGGGATTTAATCCAATAATAAAATAATAATAAGAATGCTCTTCGTAGTTACATTATTTCAACAATTTAGGGCTCAATCTGTAAGGTCTTTGTTTAATTGGCCTTGCATCTGATTTCAAGGGGATGTTCATATCTCCCATGGACCCTTTAATGCCCTTCATATCAGTGAACTTGGTTGGAAACAAGTCCTGATATTTGTGCAATAACTCTGTGATCTTATCAATAGTGGCATCATCCTAGCAATCTCCAACATTAGCAAGCTTAGGTGCTTGCTCTGTTCCAATATTAACTTTCTTGATTTTGATTGGCTGTCCAATAAAAGCTAGTTCGACTCCTGGTCCTTCTATGTCTCTCTGTCCTTCCATTTCTGTGATGTTCACATTCCTAGGATCATCGTCCTCATTGACGTTGATATTGTAACATCCTTTCAATTTATGAAGAGCTGCAGTCCATTCATCCTCTTCTTGCTCCACAGGGAGGCTAGGTGCTTCCTCAAAGACTCTCTATCTTACAACCTGTAAAGCTTGATCTACTAGAGGGTGTTGACTTTCAAATAAAAATATAGCTACAAAATTTTGAGTCATACCTAGCCAATATACAATGGTGAGGTGCAGTTCCTCTTGAAGGTACTAGTTGATAGGCATTGTTTTTAGAGTATTGATGAATCTATGCAGCCACTGCTCTTGAGGAATGTTGCTCCAGGCCTCCTCACAACTTCGCACATGGTATTTCGGACAACTTTGACCTGTGTACCTAACTTCGCATCCTTCGACTTGTTCTAAAAATCGTGTTGTCATCAAAGTGCAACATTGTATCCAGTTCGCGATGTTCCTTTTATGTGTCCCCCACCATCTTGTTGGAGTAGATTTGAAAGCCTCGTCCAATGCCAACAGTCTCTGTTGCACTAGTAGAGTTTCTTCAAATTCCAGTAAGAAAGTTTTTAAGTGATTCAAACCATCAAATGTGGGTAAATTACTTACTGTTGTGCCGATCCAACGAACTTCTCTAGTCAGTATAGAACATCTCCGTGTAGACACTTCATACATTTTATTCTTCTAGTTCTCCAGTGCTTCTTCTGAGTCTGATGAACATGCGTTGTCACTTCGCCAACTTAAATTCCCATATGTTGTAGGATTAATGTAATCATGATGTCTTGCTGTCAGTTTGTATATATTCTCCAACATATATGCGTAGTCTTCTTCTTTGATGGGCTCTGTGTATCTGGGACCTTCATCGGGATCAAAGGTGAGATGACCCTAAGGCCATCACCTTCAAACGTCATTCTTACTTTCTTCAAGTCAACAACAGTAGAATTGTTGAAAGCCCAATCAATTCCTAACGGTGTGGGGTAAGGACAACTATCATCGACTATCACAATCACCTCAAAGTCCACAAATGTTCTAACCCCATTGATGTCCACAGGGACATGTTCCAATCTTCCGAAGGGGCTCACAACCTATTGATTGGCCATCATAAGCATGATGGGGGAATAGATCAACTTAGCTTTTCCCATTAGTTCCCAGGTCTACTTCGTCACAACATTGACCTCCGATCCTAAGTCAAGGACCACATAATCTATATCATAATCTCCAATTTGAGCATTAAGGTGTAGTTCCTTATTTTTTCTTCTCTTTTTGGATAGTTGATGTACTGCTTTATTCAATAGAGGATCTACCTTTCCTAGCTCATACTATCTAATCAAATTTTGTAGTTCTTGTATGGATTTTTCGTCCTTAATTAAATTAATGCAAGTCCATAATAATTCCATGAGCTTACTTACCTCTTTTCCCTCTCCAGGCGAAGCAGACTGATCAAATGCCAAGGGCATTCCACATTCTCTCACTTCTGGTTGTGCCTTTGATGACGAAGCCTGATCTCTTCCAAACTCTTTTCTTGCCTCTTCAAATGTCTGCTTCTCTCTCTTTGGATAAAACTCCTATGTCTTGTCCACAAATTTTCTGACTCCTGATTGTTCTGTAGTCTTCCCTGGGGTCACCCTATCTTCTCCTATAGCAACGCCTCCTCTAGTGATAACAACGACTCTGGGATCTTCTCCACGAGGTTATGTTGTGATTAGTTGTACTTGTTGGTTTCCTCCTCATCGTTCCTGAAGTTTGGCTAACAATGCAGGGAAATCTTCTATGCCATGTTCAAATGAGTTGTAGTAACTGCAAATGGTACAAGGGTTTTGACAGTCCCTTGCCAAATGACCTGAATGTGTGCAGTTATAAGAAATGATTTGACCTCGACCTCAGCCCATGCCTCGTCCTCGTCCTCTTCCTCTGAATCCACCACGAGGGTTGAAGTTTCCTCTTCACGAGGAGTTATATTATGTAGTGTTCCCTTATTGTTGTACTTTGCCTTGAATTTTGTAGATGTCCCTTGATATTTCATGCAAGAGGTCGTAATCTCTACAATCCTTCTCATCATGACCCATAGATTTACATAATGTGCAATAGAGGTTCATAGGTGTTTGAACATACTTTTGCATGTAATAGCATTCTACAAGGCAATGTCTATTTCTACATACCTCGCACCAAGGTAGAGTAACTTATTTCAAAGGGCTCGGGGCTCCAGAAGCCAAGTATTCGTGAAATAGGGGACAATTCTCCTTGTCATGGCCTTCTGATTTGCATCTAATGCACCAGATGTCTTCTCTCTTATCTTTTCCCTTATATTTTTTCATATCTTCGACCTGCAGTGACAAGCTAGTTAGTTGACTCAAGATTTGACTCATACCTGAGTTGGATTCTGCCTTAGGGGTTGATTCTAGTTTCATGGCGATCTCCAATGCCTCAGCCTACAAAGCAATATTCTGCTGCATTAGAGGGACTTTGATGTGTGGTAGGAGGGCAACAATGAACCATTCCATGTTCTTCTCGTTTGGGATCTGAAAACTCAAATGACCTGTTAGGGTCTTAAACCTCTGATCAAACTCCCAAACAGGTTCAGCTAATTTCTACTTGATTTATTTCAACTCTGTGATGCACTGTGATTTCGACTTGGGTTTCTTGAATTCAACAATCAACGCAGTCTTAATCTCGTTCAACAGTTTCGGCTGGACAACTTCTTGGACGAACTTCATGTACCAGCTCAATGCGCAGTCTCTCAGGGTAGTACTAAACTGAGCTCGTTTAACAACTTCGTTGGTGACATTCTTAATACTCCATATAGCTTCACATAGAAACCGGTGCTAGTCAGGATCTTTAGATCCATCTCCTCTAAAGGTGGGTAACCTCATCTCATCTGCCATAGATCTTCCTAAGGTTCCTGATTGAGTAAGCACTGAACCACTTGTACCAGTGCTCTGAGTGTTTTAATAACTTAGGTTACTCTGGTTACTTAATGTTGTTAAAACAACAAGGGGTGTAATAGCAATTACTTCAACAGTCTGCGCAGTCCCTGAAGTTTCTGACTCTTCTCGGTGAGGTTCTTCAGTCTTCTCTTCTTCTTCCCTAGCGGACTCTGAATGTTCCTCGTTAAGAAACTCTTCTTCTTCTCCACTGTAGAACCCTTCTTCATGTGCTGGTGGTTCGTGACTCTGCTCAAACAAGTCCACCAGAGGAACTTCTCTGAAGGTTCTCCCACTGTGCGTGTGTTCGACCTCTGTGTTGTTGTCGTTGTCTGGATTCTTGAACATTAGCTTTTTCAATCTGACCCACTACTGTATCTTTAGGATGTTCTTCTCATGCAATATCATATTGATCTTCAACTTCAAGAAGTGTAAAAAAATTTCTCTCGGTCCCTTGAAGAAATATCTCTTTGTTTGGCTATATGACTCTACTCTGTCAATAGCAAACTCAGTGATATACCCTCCAATGGTACTATCAAACCAGTGATCTATTTCTCTCGACACGGCATTATCAACTCTCTTGACCTTCTTGATCAGCGTCGATGTCCAAACCACAGGCGGTCTATATCTGATCTCAAATTGTGTATCTGCTAATCTGGCCAGCCACTCGTATATCTCCTTATGAATTCCTCCAAAGAAAATCTTGTGTATATCAATAAAGATATACCTTCCCAACCAATCTTTTGTGATAATATTAGGGTTATTATTCTGAGCTTCTACGAAGTCCTTTTCTTGTTATTCTATCCTCTTCTGAATCTCTGTCTTCGATGGAAACCACCTTGACATTCCCTCAAGAAGATCTCGATCCCTGCAACGGAACCATTTGTTGGCACAGGGGCAGACCCAGGGTTCATCTCTAATAGCGCACCAACAAGCCCTAACTACTAGCTCTTTTGTCAACACCTGCGAAGCAGATGCAGTCTCACCCGAAGTAGAAATAGGGGGTTGTAGGACATAGGGGTCTAAAACTAGAGGAAATGCAAGTGGAATCAAGGCAACCACACACTGAGATCAGATTATTCTTTCCAAACATAAACCTACTTTGCATAGTTATATATCATATATAACATACTAATGCATCATCAGAGTAACAGAGTAAAGAACACAACATCAATCACACACAACAACAGGATATACGTGGTTCACCCTCTCCTTGGGGCTACGTCCATAGAACTGTTCTTTTATAATGTATTAGGTGAAAGCTTATAGTTCTATCTGCGCTCTTAGCTTGCAGGTCTCTCTCTTTCTCTCTTCTCTCTATCTCCCTTCCCTGCACACTCAGTTGCAAGGTTGATCTTCGCACCCAATTGAAGATCTTACAATACCGAATGTCCTCACAACACAATACTTCTCTCTCTACATTAACGTTAACGAACTTAGAACGAACAACAACAACCTATCCCAAGTCCTCTTGACCTTTATTTATACATTACAATAGCTCACCGACAACCTTAGGTCGAAGCCTAGGTGTCAAAACCCTAGATACCAAAACCCTAGGTCAACTTGACTCGCGTTTTCAGGGCTTCGCCAGCCTGTCTTTCCTTCCTTCCTGCGAGGTTCTCCAAAGCATCTACCGGTGGCTTTTTCTACTTGATGAGTTGTCCACGATCCATCTTCCTTGTTGATCTATCTTCCTCGATATCCTCATCCAACGGATTGCTCTCTTAGACTTTGCTCCATCTTTTCTTCTTCTTTAACCACTTCAACCTGATCTCAGTCAACCTTCCTTTCGCATAGTTTGGGTTTCGCCTTTTCTTCCGTAATATTCGCTTTCTTCCATAACCAAGGGCCAACATGGCTTTCTAGACACTTAAAGTTATTTGAAGGATAGGAGACACTTTCCCTCAAATGTACAATCCAATATCTAAATATATTAAATGTGTATCCACATTCAGAGGAAAAACAAAAAATACAAGGGTAAAAAGAAGAAGTCAACAATAAGGGCATTCCCTGGGCATACTTTGATGGTGCCTTTCAAGGGCATCCCCCAAAATGAGGTTCTAGAGGGATCATGTATGTAACCTCAAATCACAATATAGTTGCTTCAAAGTTGGGATAGGGCAGGAAACTAACAATAATTGTGAACTAATGGCTCTCAAATTAACACTGCAACTGGCTCAAGAATATGGTGTTATGTAGTTATAGGTTTTTGGGGATTCTCTATCGATTATTCAATGGTTACGATAGGAAGCATCACTCGAAAATTTCACTTTACAACGACTTCTTGAGGATATCCAACAACAAATGACAACCTTCTCATACATTTATTTATCTCATATATATATGGACTATAACAAGGTAGTCAATGGCTTTTCAAAAGAGGCTCTAGGGCTAGAGCAGAGTTCTTGGACCATTTCCATCTTTCAGTATGGGCATAAAAATGATTTCCCTCATGCGCCTTGGCTACAAAATATCTATAGTTGATAGATTTGTTACTCTAATCTTTACAATGATGACCTTTTCTCTCTTAAATGCATGCATAGTCATATTTTGTTGTTAATACAACTCACACTTTATGATGGTGGACAGTCTTTAGATCCTTCTTTTGAAAGTTGTAATCTATGCCCTCTTAAGTCATGGAACAACCTTTCTTTTTTTATTTAGTTTTATGGTAGGTAAGGTATGTAGAGATGTTATGCTCAATCAAGCTACATAGTATTTTTTGAATGCCTTGAGGCATATGATAATGTAATTTTTTTTATTATAAATAAAATTAGAGATTTTTTTAAATACTTTATGTAATTTTATTTATTATCAATAAAATTAAGGATTTTTTCCTTGACAAAAACAAGAAAAAGAACTTATGAATTTTTTTATAATTTTTATAGGTTAAACTTTTAATAATTTTTTACATTTTATCTTTAAAATATATATTTAAAAATTCATATGTATAAAATAGATTTTTTTAAATAATTTCTATATGTTAAACTCTTAATAGTTTTTTACATTTATCTTTAAAAATTCATAAAGAACTTATGAAATTTTTAAATTTTTTATAATTTCTATAGGTTAAACTCTTAATACTTTTTTACATTTTATCTTTGAAATATATATTTAAAAATTCATATGTATAAAATAGATTTATTTTTTTATAATTTCTATATGTTAAACTCTTAATAGTTTTTTACATTTTATCTTTAAAAATATATTTAAAAATTCATATGAAATTTTTTATAATTTCTATAGGTTAAACTCTTAATACTTTTTTACATTTTATCTTTAAAATATATATTTAAAAATTCATATGTATAAAATAGATTTTTTATAATTTCTATATGTTAAACTCTTAATAGTTTTTTACATTTTATCTTTAAAATATATTTAAAAATTCATATCTATAAAATAGAGTATAATTAAATATTATTTGGATTTTTATAAAATAGAGTATAATTAAATATTATTTGGATTTTTATAAGCTTATTCACAAATGCAAAAAAATTTGAGACCAAAAATGATTTAAAACAACATTAAAATAATAAACAAAATGTTTTAAAACAATTCATTAAAACAAATCGATTTATTTTTTAAAGATTTAAAAAAACTATTTATTTTTTTTAAATTAAAACTCTAAATATATATTTATTTTTTAAGATTTAAAAAACTATTTATTTTAAAGATTTAAAAAATAAATATATAACTTAGTGAGTATTTTTTTTATCATATCCATATAATTTACAAAATATATTATCCACTCTTTTTATTTTAAATCTTATTATTTATTTAAAAACACATTTCAAATATACAATAAAATAAAAATATAATATTCTACTTTTAATTTAAATCTTGTTTGTTATTTAAAACACATTTTCTGAAATATATAATAAAATAAAATATAATATGAAACTTTGTAATTTCAGAGTAATCTAAAACCCATGGATTTTATAAAATAAGATAGTTTGCAATGGCACAAGGGCATGCACCAGCACCAATAAGTGTGCGCTAGTTAGTGTCCTATTCCAAAGGTGGAGACAGTGACAAGGCTAGGATAGTGAAATTAAATAAAACCCCAATTGATTCCACAATGTACACATTCCAAGAAGGAAGTGAAAGAGATGGGCTACGAACATGATTTTTTAATCATGTTATCGTCTAATAGTTTTTTTGGGTGTTGTAATCGTTTAATGTATTATAAAATATAAAACAAATTCATTGCCATCAATTTCTAGGCAGAGTTCTTATAAAGCTTATTATATTTTCAAAGTTATCCAAAATTTAGCCTTATATGTAACATTTTGTCTTACCTATTATATAAACAAATGAAAAGAGAAGCATATAATAGGTATTCTACTTTTAGAGCACATGGATCTTATACTTTTATGTCAAATTTTTTATAAAGTTTAAAGTATAAAGTTATTTTTAAGGTGTGCTTGGTGTCAAATTTATTATGAAGTTTAAAGTATATATTTTATTTAGAGTAGAGATTTAATATAAAATAATTTTTTTGAAATATTATTTTCATAAAGGTTTATTGAAATTTAATTTTGCAATTTCTTACTATTTTTAATTTATAATGCTTTACTATTGGAAGTAGCTCGACTATTTATTCAACTTATATATATATATATATATTTGTATTAAAATGAGTTGATGCCCAACATAGTAATGCAAAAAAGATGGTGTCTTTTAACAAAAACCAACATAACCATCAAACAATATGTGTGGGAATTTTATAGAAGTCCTAGATCATCCTTTGAAAGGATTTCAAAATTTTCCAACGGTATAAACTCTAAAAAAAACACTTAAAATTAGAATTGTTCTACATAACATAAAATACTAATGAAAGACATGTTTGTTGTGCACCTCATCTTGACCAATATTAGTAGGTTGTGATTCTTGATTGACCAATTCCATGTCTTCAAGCATTTGATGGATTGTTTCCTCTTCCTTGGGATCATTAATGACATAATTCACTGACATTTTGAAGATAGAAGCAACTTATTGTGAACCCCTATTAAGATTACAAACCATATTCCTCACATTGAAAATTCGACTTCCAAAACCTAAATTTGTCATTTTTGTTGCCTGAGGGAGTTGTGTCCACTTCATTTTTAGAAATGCATTGGTGCTCATTTTCATGAACCTTTGTTATTACTGAGAATATAGACGACATGTTTCTATTAATGAAGTCTTCATGCATGTGAAAACCTATGTTCATTTCTTGAATTTCCCTATTATTAATCCAAATCCCAAATCTCCCACAGTTGTCCAAACAGAGTATACACAACAAACACCCAAAATGAAGTCCAGGAGTAAACAAATATAAAAGGATAGAACTAGACATTTCAGGACCTCGAGTAGTCTGGAGCTACTAGCATGGGGACCCCCTCTATGGAAAGCAAAATTGCCCTAAGCTCCTTCAAAACTCGAATTTGAGAATTCAAAGCATCCCCCCAATAGAAGTTTAATCAAAATCAAAATGATGAGAAACCCAAACCCCCAATGACCAACGTTGTGAACTAGGTGTAAAAACCAAGAGCTTTCGAACACAAAATTCCATTCTAGAGCTAACACAAAGCACCAAATCAAGATTGGGACCACAAGGATATGCTCCAAAACAACTTGACCAATACTAAGACCACCAACAGTGCTCTAATGAAAACACTTACTCAAATATCTCACAAAACCATAGGTGTCAACCACCAAAATTCCTTACTTATGGTTGCTTCAGCACCTACTTCATGATCCATAAACCCACCTTCCTCTTACATTAAGACTCCCAAAGCTTTAAATCGTCGACATTGCATTAAATGCGACATGTGTGGGGATGTTGTAAGGGTGATGCACATTGTATCTTGCCTCCAACTAAATGGAATATGAATTCTTTGTTGAGTTGACATATGTGACATATGTGTGTTAAAGAGCTTGAAACATGGTAGCATGCATATATTGAAATTAATCATAAATTTGGGGATGGCTTGAAAAAAACTCATTTTTCCTTAAGATTGGTTCATTCAATCTAAATGCCCTATTGGCCAAGGTTTCTGCTTCCCAATTTAGGACCCTTAAAACATGTGAAAACTCAATATCCTTGAACTAAATAACCTTTTTTTTATTCTAGCTATGAGACTAACTTACTATCAAAGGATGTTTTCTTATTATTCATTAGATTGATGATGGTAGATGAATCCCTAATAACTATCAAAGTCTTTACATTAAGTGCATTTATAGATAATAGTTCTTAAAAAAAAAACATACGCTTATTTAATTGTATGTGATTTTTCTTAAACTACATTCATAATTCTTTTATTATTTCGTCTAAAAATCAAAGAAAAAATAGAATGTCAATAAATTTTATTGGCTTTTATGGAGAAGGTATATTTGAAAATTCAAACCCATTTTTATTTGGCATACGCCTATTTAGTTGTCTTAAACTACATTCATAATTTTATTATTATTTCCTCTAAAATCAAGATAAAAATAAAAAAATGTCAATAAATTGTATTGGTTTAGTTGTCTTAAACTACATTCATAATTCTATTATTATTTCCTCTACTAAAATCAAGATAAAAAATGAAAAAATGTCAATAAATTGTATTGGCTTTGACAAGAAGGAATATTTGAAAATTCAAACCCATTTTTATTTGGCATCCATTATCTTTTTATACATCATTTATGAGCACGACACACTCACATTTTCCGCTCTTCGTTTTGGAGGATTCCATTTAGCAATCATCTAGCATTCATACATTCATTCATACATGTGCAAAGTCCAATGTTACTTTAAAATTCCACATGTGCAAAGTCCAATGTTACTTTAAAATTCCTCTACACCTTTATCCATCAAAATATTAAAATGATATTTGTCTATGCCAGCTGTGTGCCAATATGAGTTTAGACTTGGAGGAATCAATATTGTTTTGTTTTGTTTTTGTTCGTTATATGTGAGATTAACTCGTGGTTAAGAAACTACAACTCAATGGCATCTAAGCCGTCAAAATCACGAGGGGGTCCTTTCGTATAATACCAACCCTTAACATGGTTGGATTTTTGTCCCAGTAGGTTTTGAACCAATAGCTTTAACATCCTGACCTTAATAACACACTCCGTCATTGGCTGTCCTACACCTTGGGGACATCAATATTGTTTTGTTATTTGCAAAGTCCAATGTTAATTTAAAATTCCAGTACACCTTTATCCATCAAAATATTAAAATGATATTTTAGCGATGTCTGTAAGCTAGCATAATGGGGACTTTGGAGAATCAATATTGTTTGTTATGCGCAAATTTTCAGCATACACTTAATAAATATTTATTTTATACATTAATATAGAGATCAATTTTGGCGTCATTAGATGGACCACGTGCGGTTTGGATTTCTCTCATTTGGAGCATTGAGAGCAACCATGCTTATATATATATGCCAAAGTGGGCCTAATGGTTAAGACAGTGGCTTACTAAGGAGTCCTGGTTCAAAATCCCGAGGAGAGGGTAGGGTATGTATACCTCTCCGTCGACTCTACCAGGTCAAATCGTTTCAGGCTGAGGGGTCCCTTGTCCCACAAACAAGGGGTCTCATACACCAATTTGGTGTGGTTTGTGAGTGACAACAAAATATATTATTATATTATTATTATATATATATTATTTTATTTTTTTATGTTATGTTTAGAATGTGGGAATCCATCTAACTTGTCAGTTGGCTCTGGAGGCTTATTTGTAGTTTTGGATGATGTGGACCATAATGTTTTGTCATATTTTGATTTTAGAAAATGGTGTTGTCTAGTTGTTTTTTATGAAATGTTTTTTTTTTTTAACTAGAATTGAAATATAAATTTATATCAAATTACTATTTTTGTTATTCAAAATCCATTCACGAATCTTGAAATGGATTCAATATCATTGAGAAACCTACAGGGTACTCAATTTATACATAAATAATCACTCAAATCTATGAATCACCAGATTTAGAACAAATATCCCAAAATTGTCATTTTGCAGAACGTTTAGCCTATTGCTTAGAAAACTATGAAAATAATTAATTACCGACCACTGGTTGTTACCAACTGCTACATGACTAGATGGTGTAAGCCCCAAGGCTTGCGCTTCCTAGGCCCACCCATGTTATGGTGCTACTACTGATGGCCTTTTGCGATGATTTTTTTGTGTAGAAGTCGGCATGTGTATGAACGTTAGCTATCGCGCTCAATATGTGGAGCCATCACTGTCATTTAATGTGACACGTGGCAGATTAAAAATTCAAATAACGTTCTGACGAATATGAGAAGTTGAGAATGATAAAATTTTAGATGTTGGAGGGTTCACGTGACATTGATGGGAGTTTCTAGTCGACATTGTTTACCTATGTCAGGGGAGCCTCCCGAGACCCTTGAAACATCCACTGACACATTTGGGTTTAATGGTTAAGAACTGTGTTTCCTCATAAGGGTCACAAGTTCAAATCAGAGGGTGGTAGTATACTACTCAAGTGGAGCTTTACCGGTCATATCGTTGGGCAGAGCAAGGGTCTCATACACCAATTTGGTGTATATTTGAGTCGTATTACTTAAAAATAGATTATTATTATTATATAGCTTTGAGTGGGCCTAATGGTTAAGAACATGGTTTCCTCCTAAGAGGCCTGAAGTTCAAAAGGGGGTAATAAAATAATTTTCAAATCATGTAGTGAATCCATCATCGGTCCTATGCAAACGCACTCACGAGAGACACTAGAAGCTTGTCTTCGTAGGCAATCGATTGGTCGACCTTTGGGTGGATTGGATCAAGGATGGATTCACAGGCAAGCGAAATTGATTGGTTTGGACTGAGGTGTTATGGACTTGAACTTAGAGTGGACTTGATTGGGTTGGGCTAAGGTGGTTATGGACTTGAACTAATTTTACCTGCAAACAAACTCAACAAACTCAGTAAATACTTTTAGTATCCTTTTTGAGTCCTAAGTTGAGAAAAACATGTTCAAGTTCACATGGGCTTATGAACCCATCACAATTCTTATCAAAAACATTAAATGCTATAACAAACTTCTCTTTCACAAGCATTTTCTCCTCTATCTTTGCCTGCTCATGAGCACCTTCCTCCCACAAATTGAGAAAAAAGTTGCAGAAATCATCAAAGTTCATACGCGTATTCGTCATTATGCATGTGGAGCACGATCTTAACGTCGAATGCATCACAAATTAAACAAGGCCTTGGCCAATTGTCTAGCAGAAAACACTTTTTCTATTTTATTTTTTTCTATGATTATTTTTTAAATTTTCATACAATAATGTTTGATTTAAATGTAATATGTTTAAAATGTATTTAATAACATTTATGATAAAATATAATATATATATATATATATATATATATATATATATATATATATACTTTTGTATTGAAAAATTAATTTAGTTGGAAAAACGGAGTTAACTTATTATAATTAATATTTAAAGCCATTACATATAGCAAGTATTTAACTATAGTATTTATTATCTTATGTTTGATATATTGATTTTACTATTATGCATGTGATGTGCCTAAGTTATTAATATCAAGTATTTAAATGGACTTCCACATCAAAAATGTCATTTTTAATAGCAAATTGTTGTAATAAATTTTGTTAGTGGTAATGCAAATATGGAAAAGAACAATCTGTTAACTTGGAGGGATTGTTCAAAGTACTTACATTAATTTGAATATGGTGTAATAGGTTGAAACATAGAAATTGAATTAGCTTTCGAATATACAACTTTTATTCCTAAAAATTGTGAATAACTATGTCAAGTTGATTTTTTCTAATAGGTGGTATCTTATTTTTCCAACAAAATGCAAACATATATGTTTTGTTCATGCGGAGTTGAGTACCTTAATGATGAAATTTCATTCCAAAACTTGTATACTTGTATAGAACCCGTTTTCTAGTCGGTGTATTTTTTTTTTGGAAATTTATAATAATTTAATATATTTTTAAATTATCAAAGTCACGCATAATCCTAAAATTACAACGTCTTTTATTGATGCGAATAAGAGGTCTTAACATGATCAAAATTTGTTTTAGATGATAGATATGTCGGTCCTCGTTTTGATATATAAATCATTCAGAAATGGTCCGGTCGACCAAAAGTTATAGTAAAAATAAAGTGTATGTATTCTAGGATTTTGATATATGCTAAGACAAAAATAGATTAAAATAGTAACAATATTAATTTTAATATATATATATATATATATATATATATATATATATATATATATATATGTATATTGAATCTGCATATTCGACTCTATCGATGTCTATAGTTTCGTCTACAACTGAATTGTTTAGCCTATGGAAAAATAACGTCAAAAAAAGAGATATAGAAATTCTAAAAAGTGAGGTTTTTATCAATTTGCATACCGAACCACTAAGTTTGTCATCTTGAACCTAAATTTGAGGAAACCAAGTCATCATACATGTTGTCAATCCTACCCAAAAATTGAATTCAAAAGAGTATGCATGTGTTCTTAAGAGTGTCACACATGCTCTAGGAATGCACACATGTTCTAATAAGCGTGATGCCACGCTTACTAGAATGTACTCAGTTATATGATTCTATAAGATATTTTTCTTTTCCATTACCTAGTCCCTCTCTCTCCCTACATCTAACCCCTCTTTATCCTCTCCCTCTCCTCTCTATCCCCACAGCCTGTCCCCCTCTCTCCCTCTCACACTCCTTTGCCATGGTAGAAGACCTAGACACAACAAGACTTAGACATCACAAGACATGGAAAGACCTAGACCTAGACCTTTCCTTGACATTCCTCAAACTCTCTCTCTCTCTCTCTCTCTCTCTCTCTCTCTCTCTCTCTCTGGTTTGCCTCTTTATCCTCTCTCCCCCTATTCGCCCCCTCTCTCTTCCACCTTCTCTCTCTCCTCCCAATACCCCCCCCCCTCCTCCTCTCTTCCCCTATTTCTCTCTCTATTCCCCTCCTACGTCTCCCTCTATGTCCCCTTCTCTCACTCTCTCTCCTACTCCCCCTTTTGTGTGTCCCTCTATGCTTCCCTTTCCTCTCACTATCCACTCTCTCTACTCCCCTCCTTGTCTCCCTCTCCTCCCTCTCACACTTTTCCTCGACCCTCTCTCTCTCTCTCTCTCTCTCTGTCCAGCCTCCTTCCCACTCCCTCTCTCTTTCCCCTCCTTCCCACTATCTCTCCTCTATCCGCCTCCTTCCTCCCTCTCTCTTTCCCCCTCCTTCCCACTATCTCTCCTCTATCTCTCCTACATCTACCCCTCTCTCCTACATTTACCTCTCTCTCTACTCCCCTCTCCATCTTCCTCTCTCTCCCTCTCACACTCTCACACACTCTCTCTACTACTCTTATATGTCATTCTCTCTCTCCCTCCCACACTCTCTCACACACACACACTTTCTAGCCCCCCTCCATGTCTTCCTCTCTCTCCCTCCCACACTCTAACACACTCACTCTCTACCTCCCCTCTTTTTCTTCCTCTCTTTCCCTCCCACACTCTCGTACACACACTTTCTAGCCCCACTCTATGTCTTCCTCTCTCTCCCTCCTACACTCTAACACACTCACTCTCTACATCCCCTCTTTATCTTCCTCTCTCTCCCTCTCACACACTAGAAATTTTGGTACATTGCAAGGAAAGGCATGGTAAAGAAAGAAATTCCCTTGACCTAGACCCAGCAGGGCATGTCATGAACTAAACCTAAACCTAGACCTATACTTAGACCATGAATTAGACATAGACCTTGCCTCTCCATGCCTCACACTCTCATACATGCTCCCTCTCTACATCCCCCCTCTTCATCTCTCTCCCCCTCTCTTCCTCCCTCTCTTTCCCTCCCTCTGCACCCCCCATCTCTCTCTCTCTCTCTCTCTCTCTCTCTCTCTCTCTCCTTGTTGTTAGTCTCACTCTCACTCTCTCTCTCTACCCCTCTTTATATCTTTCTCATTATACCTCCCTCTATATCTCTCTCCATCTCACTCTCAACCTCTTTTCTGCTCTTCCTGGCTCTCTCTCTCCCTCCCCTTCTTTCCCTCCTCCCTCTCTCTCTACCCTATCCCTCAATCTCTCCATCTCACTCTCAATCTCTCTTCTACTATTGTTGGCTCTTCCCCCCCTCCCCTTTTCTCCCTCTCTCGCTTCCATGTACTCCTCTCTCCCAATCGCTTTGTACTCCCCTCCATTTTGTGCTCACTGTATCCCCCTCCCTCTCTCTCCTCTACTCTCCCCCCATTTCTCTCTTTATATATCTCTACCCCCCCTTCCCTCTATATCCCCCCTTTCTCTCACACTCAATATCACTCTCTCTCACTCCCTCTCCCTCTCCCTCCCACTATCTCTCCTCTCTCTCTCTCTCATACATCTACCGCTCTCTCCCCCTCACTTTCTATCCCACTTCCTCTCTCTCCCCCTCACTTTCTATCCCACTTCCTCTCTCTCCCCCACTCTTCCCCCATTTCTCTCTTTAACTTTGTCTACCCCCCTTCCTCTCTCTCACTCTCTCTCTCTACCCCCACTCTTTTTCTCCCTCTCCCTCCATCTCACACACTCAAAAAATCCATGTCCAACCCCCCTCTCCTCCTTTCTCTCTCCCCCTCTCACACTCACACATTCTCTCTCTACCCACCTCCTCCCTCTCTCTCCCCCTCCATCCCACTATCTCTCCTCTCTTTCTCTCCTACATATAACACCTATTTATCTCTCTCCTCGTTATTAGTGTCACTCTCACTCTCTCTTTTCCCCTATTTCTCTCTCCCTCCCTGCCTCTTTCTCTTTTCCCCTAGTTCTTCCTCCCTCTCTCTGTGTCTATATCACTCTTTACCTCTCTTCTACTCTTGTTTTCTCTCTCCATCCTCCCCAACTCTCCCTCCTCTCTCTCTCACCCCCTCCATCTCTATCCATATCACTCTTGACCTATATTTTTCTCTACCCCCCTTCTCTCTTTACCTCTTGCATCTAACCCTCCCTCTCTCATCCACTATATCTCCCTCCATTTATCTCCCCCACTCTACCCCCTCTCTCTCTCTCTCTCTCACACACACACACACACACACACATTGTCTTTCTTCCTCTCTCTCCATCCCCTCTTTTTCTTCCTCTCTTGGACTCCCACACTCTTATACACTCTCTCTCTACACCCCCTCTACGTATTCCTCTCTCTCCCTCTCAGAATCTCACACACTATAGCAAGTTTGGTACATCACAAGACAAGAAATGGCCTTGACCTAGACATGTCAAGACCTATACCTAGACCTAGACATAGAAATACCTAGACATGGAAAGGCATGGAAAGACCCAGAACTAGAGCCTACATCATGACCTAGACCATATACCATGACCTAGGCCTATACGATGACCATGACGTAGTGTTAGTTGCACACAATAACCCCCTTATTTTTCTTTAATCAAAATATAGGGTCCCTCTAAATTTTACTTGGATTCTTCGTTTGTTTCCCTTTGGCTTGATTGGAGTGGTATTGGTGTTCTTTGTTTCGATGTTGGTTTGAGTTTATATTCTTTTAATTTCTTTGGTTTGAATTTCATGAAATTCAAATGCCATTTCGTTTTTCTCTCTACAGAGTTTTGATGTTGATGGACAAGCTTCATAATTTGAGATTTTGTTTCGATGTTGGCTTATTGAATTTATAA
This sequence comes from Picea sitchensis, assembly GCA_010110895.2. Lineage (NCBI taxonomy): Eukaryota > Viridiplantae > Streptophyta > Pinopsida > Pinales > Pinaceae > Picea > Picea sitchensis. The sequence continues at coordinate 17,030 of SNQJ01S0117377.1, forward strand.
TGGCTTGGTTGAAGACATGGATTAATAACAATGATTTTACAGGAAGAAATTTTATTGTGACACATCTTTTCTATGACATTTGTTCACATTTGATCAAATTTGAATGAAGGAGAGACTAGAAATTTCAATTTAAACGAAAACATCCATTTTTATCAACTCTTTACTTTCGGTTAAATTATGATTATGTTTTCATATTTTTCTCATGAGAAAGTTTGATTATCCTGGATAATGGGTTCAATACGTCATCAAATAATATCTTGGTTGGTTTCTCATTTTCACAAAATCATTTAGTGGGTTTAATTAATTAAATTCTTTTGTCATTTTGCATCTTATTTCAAAATAAAAATAAAGAATTATCTATCATTTGTTTGATTTTGTGGAAACCTAAAATTAATATTTTTCTCCTCTCCATCAACTTGAAGCTTCTAGAATTTTAAAATCATATTTGAAAGGAAAATATAACCAATATTTTTTTACAACTTATAATTAGCTTTTAGTTTAAATTCATTTTAATTTTATTGTTCTAGATTTTGTTTTATTCACAATGTTTATATTTAGGTTATTAAATTGGTTTATTTTTGTTTCACAGGTTTCTATTATCAGATATTTGGTATGGATCTGATCATGGATTGATTTTCTTATCTAAATACGTTCAAGATAATTGATCCAAAAATAACATTGGATTGTTGCAAATAATTTATGAGCAACAACAAATAAGATTTGGAAATGCGTTCACAAACAGACAAACAATTTTGTGGGACTGATTGCAGCCAAACCGTGAGGAATCGGACGAAACGGTTGAAAAATCATCTGAAGAATGGACCCATTTATCTTAATCGTGAGATTTTCCCCAAACAAATGCGATATTTGAGATATATTTTTGTTTCTTTACGAGGCAAATTTCAGGTGGCGGAAATCATTAGTGACACCCGGACTATTCATTCCTTGCATAATATATGGGAAATTCCAGAGCCCGAGAGATCAAGGAAATTCAGAGGAGGATTTTTATCCTTTATTTTTGTATATTATTTATTTTGTGAATTTTTTCTTTTCAAAAGGAGTAACAGATAGTTGAAATTTTGGGAGAATGGACTAGTATTTTCGAAGAAGAATATGGAATTCCAGATTGTCTAATGGCTTTTGTCCTGTGAGTAAAATGGTCTTGTTTTCATTATAATATCTTCATATTCTTTGAGTAATTTATTATGTATTGATTTAAATTAGTTTTAGTCTGTTTGATTAATACTTGGTTAATTGTTATCATTTATGTATTAATTTTGTCAATCTTTAACATTCTATTAACCCAATTATCTTAATCTTGGTGATTGTATTATTTTGATACAAATCTTGTATTATATTGAGTTTATTCATGTAATTCGGATTTGTAAAAATATAATTGTTCAATTGTGATTTTTCTTATTGTCGATTAGTCTATTATATCTTCACTAAGGATCATGATTTCAAAGTTGTTCTTTCTGTATTTTAAATAAGATTTAAATTGTCAGTCAAAGTGATTATTATCCTGACACTGTCACAATCTTAGAATTATACAACCTTCTGCTATAGATTTCTCTTAACAGACAGGTTGTTGGAGCAACATTATACAAGAAGACACAACCAAAAGTTCTCTTTAAATACTGGTCAGTTATAGGTTAATGTTTTTCTTTTTGCTTTGATTTATATTTTGTGAATGTAAATTAACATTTAAGCTTAAAAACTTTGTTTATTTAAGTTAACACTATTTACATTCATTTATTTTCCTTTTTAGTTTCAAGGTTAAAATAAGATTAGTAGTATGTTCTAGATCTATTTAATTTTTCCTGAGATTTGGTTCTCTTGTACAACCTTAGTTTACAAGGTTTCTCATCAATCTTGCACCTGTTTATTTGTATATTTTGTATATAAAAGTGTGAATAGAGAATGTATATAGTATATCTTCATTAATTCATAATTAGTTGTTTTTTGTAGTTTAGATTAGATCCCTTAATCGTCCAACAACTTAGGTTATTTAGACAACCTCGGACTGGACTATTCCCTTCCAGTTAACGGTGTGTCATAAACGTCCATCAACAAATGACACTAGAAGGATGATTGAGGTAAATTTAATGATTAAATGTTTTACCCATCAACCTGTCATAATTCCAGATTTATAAATTATTCTTCTGTGTCATATTGAAATGCACTAGAAGGCAAGCCAGACTGACAAGCTGGCCTTGCTGGAGTCTTTGTTTCAAATTTATTTAATTTACCATGGCTCCCCAAATCATTGTGTTGGAACATGCTTTCCACTTCTCATTACCTGATATTCCCAACAAGACAGTCTCTCGCTTGTCCAAACTCACCTTTGATGGTGGGGGAAATGTATTTGCAAAAGACCATCTTAACAAGTTTTGGTGTAAATGCATCAAGCATGATATTTCTGATTTAAAGGTTTTATGCAGATTGTACGCTTTTACTTTCAGGGGTCAGATTAAACATTGGTTTGATTCTTTTCCAACATATCACATTATTGATTGGTTTCAATTTGTAGAGGAATTTTTATATGCTTTTGAAATCTATGATTACAATTGATTATGTGAATAATTTCAAGCTCTACTAATCAATGATGATTCATCTCCAAAGGTGTTTTTAACAAGCATCCATCATGTTCTTTGTAAATTTCAACTTGATGACATGTCATTTGTACTAAATCTCCTCTCTGATGTTTGTGCCCCTTTCATCCAACCATTTTCGATTGCAGATGATGAATCAGTTAGAAATCCTATCACTCAATTGCGAGATGAATTTTGTTTGCAACATGAGAGGAATCCATCAAAAAATCTTGAACAAGCAAAGGATGTAGAATCTATTGAAAAGATTCTTACTGACAATCAAACTGGTTTTTCCTATGAATCATTGTATATTCAATCCTCGACCATCATGGAAGAGTATTTGATGTTGGGTCAAGGCGAATGTCCATATTCTTCTAACTCTTTCTATAATTAGTACTCAAATTCAGTTATTGAATAACACTTAGGTGATGAAAATGATCTTAAGAATTCCAACATTCCAATGAAACTGATTAGAGATGTAGATCTGCAATTGGAAGAAGAAACCTTAAATCTTCATCCACAGATCATACCTTATCCACATGAAAGATTAGATGTTTGTCATGAAAGTTTTGAATTATCTATCACACAGGAGGAAAATTTAGATGATCATATTATGTTGAAGGATTTATCACCAAAATAGAGTGAAAGTATTAAGGCAAGTTAAGAGGAATGCCTTGAGAATACCATTGTTAATTATCATAGCTCAAGAGAATATTTTCATGTGCTCATTTATAATTCATTTTACTCTTTGTATCATGATCTCTTGTTAGATTCTGGTGTGCGTGATATTTTACCCACGGTATCTTACTCTTTTCCATCACAATCTAATCTTTTCGATATGCCAATATTTGGTGAAATTAATTTCGAACATAACATTTATGAAGTCAGATTTGACACTCTTTCACTTTTATCACCCGCATGAAAAAAATATATGTTGCAAGATGATTTTACATGATTTATTTTTGAAAAAGACAATGCACTCATTCTTCTAGAGATCAAATATTCTACATTGCATATTCATTCCTTGATTAGTTCAAATTTTGATGATTATGTTTCACGTTTTGAAATTATCCATCTCATCAAATGAAGTGTTCAAACCAGTAATCTAATTGATGTCATGAATCCTCTTATGATGTGTTCCCCATTGACAGATCTAGTTCATCAAAGTCGTAGCTTGCATTCTAACTTTTGTGACAGGATCTTAGAATGGATTGAGGATTCATATCTAAAAAATCTTCATAACAAAGGTAATGTTATGCTTGCTTTGTTTCTACCTAAATATCTAGGAGGTAAGCATGACATAATTTTTTTACGTCCTCCATGTGGAGAAATCGATGAACACTTGGATAATTTTCAAGAGGATGGGGCACTTCGGCCATGGTCGATGGTTATGTCAGGTCCTTGTAGTATTGACAAGTTTTCCAAACTCACTTACATTCTTCCATGACATTATAACCCATATCACGACAAGATTGTAGAATGGTTGGAGGATTCATACATCCAGAATGTTCAAGGGAATGGTAAGGTCATGCTTGATTTGTTTCTAAATGATGATTATAAAGGTAAGTATGATGTATTTTTGTCATATTTCGATACACTTCCATTCTTGTTAATAATATTCAATTTTGTTTTCATTGCAGGATTGAATTTACTCCGATGGTTACATTGGAAGCATGACTTCACTTAGTATTTCGCTTTGCTTAGTAGTTAGAGTAGGTTTAAGAGTAGGTTTCCTTTAGTTTTCTTTCTCACTATTTCTTTTTGTAATAATGCAGTTATGAACACAAGTGGGTACACCAAGAGAACCATAATATGAATGTTGTCAGGGAAGTCCACTTTAATCATTTTCTATCTTCTTTTCGTTGAATATTTATTTTCAAAATTGCATTATCATCATGAAAATTTTAAAATGGAAAGTAAAAAGATAAGTAAATTTGAACTTTCAATTCACCTGAATTCAACCCTGACCCAAGGTGCCATGAGTAGGACTGCATTCATCTTAATAATGATTTTTCTATTTTCTTTTAGTCTCTTTTACTTTTAATAATAATGGTTGGTCAAAGTAACATCTCACACATCACTATCTTAAGAAAAGAACTTTCTCGCACATGAGATTTTATATGATTTAGTTATTCCTTTATTTTACAGTGGGATGCTAGTAGATCCCAAAGCTCGGGTTTATCTTTGGCCAAAATTGTTTCTGAAAGTGTGATTTTGCTATTTCGATTTTATGCACTTCTAATTTTGAATTCTATTAATAAAATCCGATTTGGTTTGTTGTGTGTTTTTTTCTTTCTTTGATTGCTTTGATTGAATTTTCTTCTTGTCTGTCTTTTTGAACCATTATATTGTTGATCCAAGAGAAATCGTCAGAAGGATGAATTCATTTCAATGCTTGTGTTTTTCAAGCAATTTGAAATTGTTCAAAGAGGTCATGATATTAAGATATAGCTCAGACAATTGATTTTTAAGTCAATTGTCACTTTCATTTTGTCCTCGAATTGTCTTTGCCAAAAGCATTACACCTGAGATATGGTTTAAATATTTGAGAATTACGATGATATTTAAATTTTTTACGTCATCCATATTCTTAAGGAATCACTTTTAAGTGCTTCCCCATTCTTTAGATGATTTCTTAATTGAAATCTAAAATCTCTAAACCATGATAAAACTTCCATTTTCAAAAGCAAATAAATAACATGATCAAATGTTCACCTGTATTGCAATTAACCTCCAGTATCACCCCACTCTCTTTGTCATCAATAAATCTCTAATTGTATTATTATTTAAAAGTGACATAAGAGGGTTGGAAGCACTTAAGTGTGGGAAGTGTGTGTAAACCCATCGGGGTACTGAACAGGCTCACTGGCAGCGGGAAAATGCACACATGATACCAAGACAACTTCGTCAGGGTACTGAACAGACCTGCTGGTAGCGAAGCAATGTCGCGTCAAGAGGTAGTAGGTATATGTTTTTAAATTAACTTTTATGGAAGTATACATCATGTGGATACAACTATTGGATGGGATTAAAGCATTTCAGTGGGTTAAATGACATCCTTGCCGAGGCTATGAACACCTGTTGGAAGCCGTGGCTTTGTCAACGGTATTGAAGTCCTTTTCATAAACATCGTGACTCTTTGATTAAGAGATTCTTTCGAATTATAATCCCCTGCAAAGAAAATTCTATTGTTTGGTTATAACAATGAGATTATCCTAATAATGTATGGTCTCAAAGCGAATTTTTTATGGGATCTTAAATCCTTCTTAAAGTCTTATTCTTTTCTTCCCGAGATGAAAAATTACCAGTTCAGAGATAAGTGATTCTCCCAATGAGTCGTCATTTGTTGGCTTCCCACAACAACCCCCTTAGTTTTCTTTAATCAAAATCTAGGGTCCCTTTAAATTTTACTTGGATTCTTCGTTTGTTTCCCTTTGACTTGATTGGAGTGGTATTGGTTTTCTTTATTTCGAGGTTGGTTTGAGTTTATATTATTTTCTTTTGTTTGGTTTTAATTTCATTAAATTCAAATACCATTTCGTTTTTCTCTCTATAGAGTTTTGATGTTGATGGACGAGCTTCATAATTTGAGATTTTGTTATTACCTCTTCCTTATTGAATTTATAATGGTTTGGTTGAAGACATTGATTAATAACAATGATTTTACAGGAAGAAATATTATTGTGACACATCTTTACTATGACATTTGTTCACATTTGATCAAATTTGAATGGAGGGACAAGCATAGAAATGTTAATTTAAACGAAAACATTAATTTTTATCAACTCTTGAATTTCAGTTAAATTATGATTATGTTTTCGTCTTTTTCTCATTAGCAAGTTTGATTATTCTGAATAATGGGTTCAATACATCATCAAATAATATCTTGGTTAGTTTCTCATTTTCACAAAATCATTTAGTGGGTTTAATTAATTAATTTTTTTTGTCATTTTGCATCTCATTTCAAAATAAAAATAAAAAAGAATTATCTATCATTTGTTTGATTTTGTGGAAACCCAAAATTAATATTTTTCTCCTCTCCATCAACTTCTAGAATTTTAAGATCATATTTGAAAAGAAAATATAACCAATATTTATTTACAACTTATAGTTAGCTTTTAGTTTAAATTCATTTTAATTTTATTGTTCTAGATTTTGTTTTATTCACATGTTTTATATTTAGGTTACTAAATTGGTTTATTTTTGTTTCACAGGTTTCTATTATTGGATATTTGGTACGGATCTGATCATGGCTTGATTTTATTATCTAAATACGTTCAAGATAATTGATCCAAAAATAACATTGGATTGCTGCAAATAATTTATGAGCAACAACAGATAAGATTTGGAAATGTGTTCAAGAACAGACAAACAATTTTTCGGGACTGATTGCAACAAAAATCGTGAGGAATCTGACGAAACGATTGAAAAACCATCTGGAGAATGGACCTGTTTAGCTTACTCTTGATATTTTTCCCAAACAAATGCGTGATTTGAGATATATTTTTGCTTCTTTACGAGGCAAATTTCAGGTGGCGAAAATTATTAGTGACGCCCAGACTGTTCATATATTGCATAAATATATGAGAAATTTCAGAGCCTGAGAGATCCAATAAATTCAGAGCCTGAGGATTTTTATGCTTTCTTTTTGTATATTATTTATTTTGTGAATTTTTTCTTTTAAAAAGGAGTAACGGATGGTTGGAATTTTGGGAGAATGGACCAATATTTTCGAAGAAGAATATTGAATTGCATATTGCTTAATGGCTTTTGTCCTATGAGTAAAATTGTTTTGTTTTCATTATAATATCTTCATATTCTTTGAGCAATTGATTATGCATTGATTTAAATTACCTTTAGTCTATTTTTATGAATACATGGTTAATTTCTATCATTTATGTATTAATTTTGTCAATCTTTAACAGTCTATTATCCCAATTATCTTAGTCTTAGTGATTGTATTATTTTGATACAAATATTGTATTATATTGAGTTTATTTATGTAATTCGGATTTGTAAAGATATAATTGTTCAATTGATATTTTTCTTATTGTCGATTAGTCTATCATATCTTCACTAAGGATCATGATTTGAAAGTTGTTCTTTCTTCATTTTAAATAAGATTTAAATTGTCAGTCCAAGTGATTGTTATCCTGACAATGTCAGAATCTTAGAATTATACAACCTTCTACTATAGATTTATCTTAATAGATAGGTTGTTGGAGCAGTGTTATACAGGAAGACACAACCAAAAGTTATCTTTAAATACTGGTCAGTTATAGGCTAATGATTTTCTTTTTTCTTTGATTTATATTTTATGAATGTAAATTAACATTTAAGCTTAAATACTTTGTTTATTTAAGTTAAAACATTATTATTTACATTTATTTATTTTCCTTTTTAGTTTCAAGGTTAAAATAAGATTAGTAGTATGTTCTAGATCTATTTAATTTTTCTTGAGATTCGGTTCTCTTGTACAACCTTAGTTTACAAGGTTTCTCGTAAATCTTGCACCTGTTTATTTTTATATTTTGTATATAAAAGTGTGAATAGAAAATGTATATAGTAGATCTTCATTAATGCATAATTCGTTATTTTATTTTTGTAGTTTAGATTAGATCCCTTAATCTGATAACGGAGTTGTTAAACCCGTGAGGGGTAGTTATTCCAAATGGCTTGGGTTATTTAGACAACCTCGGACCGAACTATTCCCTTCCAGTTGATGGTGTGTCATAAACACCCGTCAACACGTAGTCCATGACATATACCTAGAGTTTGACCTATACCATGACCTAGACTATGACATAGACCTAGAGCTAGACCTAGACCATGACCTAGACCTATACCATGACCATGTACATGATCATGAACTAGACTGTGACATACATATTTACCTAGACCATGACCTAGACCCCCCTAGCTCCATATAAGCCTAGGCATAACCTATACTCGACCCTTAACACCCTCCACACTCGATCCCTAAGTGCATTGTGCATTTACCTCTTGTTAAACGCCCCACAACCCTTGCACCCACATCTTAGTGATCTAACCATTTCTCCATGCTTGAAAACACTTTCAATCCTAAGCCCTTAGGTTGTGCACTCATCCTTTCCCAACAGGAATGTGCACGCACTTTAGTGCGCACACATTATAGGAACACATGTGTGTTCCTACTGAGCAATTTTATGTGTGAAGCACACTCCTCAACCTCTTCTTTCTCAAAGGGAAGGCATGGCAATTCAAGGCAAGGAAAGGCATGACATGGCAAGGAAAGGCACAAAAAATCAAGGTGTGTGCCAACGATATTGTTAAAAATGAAAAATGGTAGGGATGGGACTTGAAGCATGGGACAAAAAATTTTGTTCCTAAAATCAAAATTAAATTAATTTGAATTATGACGAGTGGGTGACAAAAGGACTTAAAATAAAATAGGGAAGAGCATAGAGAATAAAACGACAGAGCTGAGAGGAGATAAGAGCATTGGTTCTTTGGTCTGGGAGAAAGAGAGGAGAAAGATAGCCAAGCAGAGAGGAGAATAGAGAACTGGTTTGTTAGGCAGTGGAGGTAGGTAGGTATCATAATTTGTTTTATTTCTTGATAAAATATTTTACCAGAAATATGAGTGAGTTATGTTTTATTATTTCATTCATAGACATTGAAGAAATCAAAACATCTTCTAAAGGTGAGGCAAAGCTCACAATGAATAAAGGTTATGTCCAACAGAGAAATGTAGCCTCATCTATAAGGTAAGTGTTAAGTTTTTCTTCTTCTTGCAATGGAGTACTTATATGAGTACGTATATGAACATGCCCATGACCTAGACCATGAACTAGACCTATACCATAACCTGGAGCTTGACCTAGACCATGACCTAGACCCCCTAACTCCATCTAAGCAATACATGTAGTATATCATCAAGAAAACTTGTTGTGGATGACTAGATGATGGAGGATTTTCTTGGATATGATTATACAATGGATGAAATTAGAGAGGCAACTAGTGCACAACATTGTGGTGAAGAAGTTTCTATGGTGAAACCTCTTGTTGGACAGTTAGAAGTTCCATAAACTAGTCAATCCCATGTCCAATCTCCTCCCAAAATTGATCTACAAGTGATTAAAGGGGAAAGAACTGCAACATTTTTAACTCCACAACAGGGAGGTCAAGAATACCAGAATAGGGTTTCATCATCCCTACCTAGATTGAGATGTGTGTGGTGAAGAAATCCTAAACACTTTCAGGTGGATGAAAGTGATCTAGCATCACTTGAAGGTAAGTTACCTAACCATACTATTCATTACCATTCTTATAAAATAATTCAAGAATATTTTGAACCAAAATCCGATTCCGCTAAATGTCAATTATTTTTTGCTTTGTTAAAATATAGAAGTTTGACTGTTGTTAGGAGAATTTTAGGCATTGAAACAGTAAAAAGTTTGTAAAAAAGTCATCATGTTGTTAGAAACCTTGTAAATGATTTTCAAAGAATTGGTAAGAAATCTCGTTCTAAAGACTGTTATGCAGCATGACATGTCTTGTCACACTCAATTGTTGGCAAGATCACAAGAAAACATCATTTTCTACAACAAACCTCTCATCTCATGAAATGCCATATCAAAATATTTAGAAAGTATTCTCATAGACAATATAACCTCGACACAGGTGGCCCAATAGATTTGTGGGCCTCCATTGGTAGTCTACTTTGTTCTGACATGAAGTTAATTGGAGCAGTTAAGGGACTAATACAAAATTTATGGCATGAGAACGCTAGGCCCATTAAAAATGATATATTAGAGGAACGTGCACGTGTTCCTCCCGATGAACCTATGTGGCAAGATGAGTGGAGGTTGGGTTTTTTCCAAACCTATAGCTCAGGAACACGTGCGTGTTCCTAAGAATGCACACATGTTCCTGCAAGTGTGTGTTCTTGCTGATGCCCTTGCCATTTTTTCATCCCCCAACTTTGTGCACGCACCCTAATGTAATACAAATAATACACAAATATATTTTTCGTTGTAAAGAGATGTGATGTCCATTAACTCCTTATATATATATATATATATATCAATTTTTTATTTATTTATT
>SNQJ01S0117379.1:0-14822 GCA_010110895.2 Picea sitchensis
ATTAAATTCGATCTACTTTACATTAACTATTTTAAATGTTGTCTACCTACTAAGGACGAGAGCTATCCGCTCAAGGTCCATTTACAATATACAAGTGTGCCTCATCTTAATGGCTCATTTAAGATTTCCGCAACAATTCCAAAGTGTTTTCAAAATTTGTGCTGGCTTGTCCAGCTGTCCTTCGCTTCCGCGTTGTCTCACTTGGTGTGTTGGCGATTCTCCTGCATCAGGGAGCAGCTTCCGATCATGAACGATTCTTTCTCCAGTCCTTTCGGCGGCTTGTGAAATCATGGAAATGTCGAACCCGACGGCTGAAACATGTGATAGGACGTGCTAGGTCTTTCCCCGCTTCAACGATTTCGGTGGCTAAAATGGCCTTGGATTCCTTTATTTAATCTTTCGAAATCTAAGGCTTTCGGTGGCTAATGAACAATTGATATGTTCTCCTAAGCGACTGAAACCTGAGATTTGAATTAGATCAAACATAAACTAAACAAAATTTTATTTAAACTTTATTACATGGGTAAATCTTTGAGAAATGAACCTTTAAAAATTTAAAAAGTACCTTTCCAAAAGACTCCCTATCACCTAAAATGCAAAATCTCAAGTGATTTATTTGAGGAGATAACACGCCTGATGCTATTGGGAGGCATTGAAGGATGTGGGAAAAATTCTTCATCATTTCATCCGTCTGTCACGTGAGAGCTTGCTCAAGCAACTGACTTATAGGATCGTTTGGTCTGTCGTTTTTCTTTACTTCTGCCATTGAGGGTTTCTTAGGTGTGCGAGAGAGATTTTCCTCAAAAGAGACAAGCTCGAGACCCAAATTTCTATACTCAGACCTCATCGAGGACATGCACTGAAAAAAAACGATCAAGAACAACCTGCTCTGATACCACTGATCCAGATTATTTTCAGCACGAAATGAAAGTGGAGATATAATAACGAAATGCGCAGAGATATCACAGATATTCAATAATATAATAGAAATGTATCATAGATGTAACCATAACAACGATATACAGTAATACATGATTTCTATTAATGAAAGAAATGTACAGAGGCTGTAAAAATACAGAGTGAAACACTCTCTAGAATGGTGGTAGCTTATCTGTAAGAAGAGATGTGATGTCTACTCGCATTCGCAAGAAGATGATTACAATGAGGATTTTAAGGAATTTTTACAATAAATAGGAATGCCAAAAATCCTAGACCTCCAAAACCCTAACCCTAGGAGATGAAGCGCCAAAAGTCACGTGGGCCCCATTTCGCTAAGTTAGTACATCAACTTCCTGGGGTCGTAACTTTTGCATACGATCTCCGTTTTAGGCGTATAATAGCTCGTTGGAAAGGTATCGTCGAGAAAATTAATCTTGTCTCAATAATTCATTTGGTTATCATTGAGAACCTTGATCTCGAAAAACCTTCATTTGGGCCCTCAAAATGGCCCCGGAAGTTAAAATCTACTAAAAATAGGAAATTGCCAAAATTGCCAGAAAATTATTTTGAGGCAGTCAGAAAAGGTGGGTGGCCACCAATATCCACCTGGATAAATCCTCCCTCCTTAGGAAGAAATGGTATCCATTGCATTGAGTTCCCGGGGGAGAGGGAAAAGCATTTGTTGAATCTGCATCTTGGTGAGCTTCTTGCCTTGCTTGAGACATCGTGCTGCTCAGTTTGTGGAAGTCTGTCACGAACCTGTTGAGGCTAAGGTTGTTCAACAAGTCGGGATACGTGAGAGGATGATGTGCAGAAGAAATATTTGAGATTTGCTACAACCTTGTCGACCTATTTTTGTTGGCTAGAAGGTTCTTGGGGCGAGGTTGTAGTGGTTTCAATGTCCTTCTGTTCCCCTTTTGAACAAATTGTGAAGAAGCTTAATTTTGTAGTATGAGATACTCCCTTGCGACACTTTTTTGGTGGAAAAATAGTCAGAACTAACTCTGGTATTGTATAGAGATGACCCCCCAAAGTAACAATGACATTGCAGGGTCGAGACTCATAAACAAAATGGCACTTCCACATGTATGTTTGGCCCAAGAAAACATCACAGACATCCAGTGGGGCAACATCACATAATACCTCATACTTGAAGGGTTGGATGTCGTATGAAAATCGAAACTCCTGGTTGACATGAAGATCTCATCCTTGGCAAAGCCACCCGATGTTGTGTGGCTGTGGGTGTGGTGTCGTCGACAATCCCAACTATTTGACGACCTCTGCTAAGATGAGGTTCTTCTGGGTTCCGCAAACAACAATAAAATGCAGCAGGGTCCCCTTCACCCACATCTGTGAATGAAAAAGGAGATCCCCCTCTTCAAGATCTGTTGGTTATTCTGGTTGAATTGTTGTGGTCACGACAATAGCAGTGGGGTCTATGTCAATGATCTATCCTTTACCAGTATTTTCAGAATCAGATTCTGAATCAGGGTTCGGCTCCTTATATTTGATCTCTTCCACCAATGACTGTTTTGTGCGACATTCATCGGTGTTGTGCCAGGGGATTTTGCGGAAATCATACCATTTTCCAGTGTCCTTCTTTGTCTTCCCATGAACCTTCTTTTCCTGTGGCTTGGACTGGTTTTCGGGAGACTGTTTGTTAGGGTTGTCTTTGTCATACTTTGGTTGTTGCAGATTTGCAGACCCGAAATCCCATTTGTTCTGGTGCCTAAATTTCTACTTGATTTTACCAACATATCGATAGGAAACACCGAGTGATGAGATTTCCAGAAAATCCATTTCAGTTTGGATGTATCTGTGTAGAGCCCCATTGTATTTCAGAACCAAATGTCATTCAGAGCCTTTGATACCCAGCTTGGTGCACAATGTATGGAAGGTATTGGTGAACTCTGAAACCTTTTGGCCCCTCTCTTGCTACAATGTGGTCCATCTCATGTACTGGTCCTCATAGTTGCAAACATGGTAATACTGTTCTTTAACCACATCCACAAAAAAATCCCAAGTGGGCTTGACCCCATATATTCCAGACTCGTCGTTGGAACTCTTATCCCAGTAAGTTTCCCACCATTGTTTGACATGGGGGAGATCCTTAAGGAGCACGAAGATGATCTTTTCCCTATCAGAAAAATTATGAATAGAGAAATAACCTTCTAACAGATTTAACCATTTATCTAGGGCATCCTCATCTATCTGACCTTCAAATATAGGAAGATCAAAATTGACCTATACCTTAAAAGGATACGTGCCTCTAAAGTGGCCGCTTGATGAATATGTGCCTGATGCTATCGTGAGGCATTGAAGGATGTGGGAACAATTCTCCATCATTTCATCCCTTTGTCGCGTGAGAGCTTGCTCAAGCAACAGACTTATAGGATTGTCTGCTCTGTAGTTTTTCTTTTCTTCCGCCATTGAGGGTTTCTTGGGTGTGAGAGAGTGATTTTATTCAAGAGAGACAAACTCGAGACCCAACTTGGTATACTCAGACCTCTTCAGGGACATGCACTGAAAAAAAATGATCAAGAACAACCTGCTCTGATACCACTGATCCAGATTATTTTTGGCACGAAATGAGAGTAGAGATATAATAACGAAATACGCAGAGATATCACAGATATTCAATAATATAAAAGAAATGTATCAAATATGTAACCATAACACAGATATACAGTAATACACAATTTCTATTAATGAAAGAAATGTACAGAGATAGTAAAAATAAAGAGTGAAAAACTCGCTAGAATGGTGGCAACTTATCTCTGAGAAGAGATGTGACAGATACTCACATTCGAAAGAAGACGATTACAATGAGGCTCTGAAGGAATTTTTACAATAAACAAGAATTCCAAAAACCCTAGAAATCCAAAACCCTAACCCTAGGAGATGAAGCGCCAAAAGTCATGTGGGCCCCGTTTGGGTAAGTTAGTACATCAACTTCCCGAGGTCGTAACTTTTGCATACTATTTTCGTTTTACGCGTATAATAGCTCATTGGAAAGGTATCTTCAAGAAGATTCATTTTTGGGGCTCAGCCATGATTTTAGCTATCATTGAGAACCTCAATCTCGAAAAACCTTTATTTGGGCCCTCAAAATGGCCTCGGAAGTTAAAAACTGCTAAAAATAGTAAATTGTCAAAATTGTCAGAAATTTGTTTTGAGCCAGTCGAAAAAGGTGGGTGGCCACCGATGTCTACTTGGATCAATCCTCCCTCCATAGGAATAAATGGTATCCATTGCGTTGAGTTCCCGGGGGAGAGGGAAAAGTGTTTGTTGAATCTGCATCTTGGTGAGCTGCTTGCCTTGTTGGAGACGTCTTGCTGCTCCATTTATGGAAGTCTATCATGAACCTGTTGAGGCTAAGGCTGTTCAACAAGTCGGGCTACATGAGAGGATGGTGTGAAAAAGGAATATTTGTGCTTTGCTGCAACCTTGTCTACCTGCTTCTGTTGGATAGAAGGTGTTTGGGGCGATGTTTTAGTGGTTCCAATGTCCTTCTGTTCCCCTTTTGAACAGATTGTGAAGAAGCTGAATTTTGCAGAATGAGATACTACCTTGCGGCACTTTTTTGGTGGAACAGTAGTCAGAACTACCTCTGGTGTTCTAAAGAGATGACCCCCTAATGTAACAATGACACTGCGGGGTCGAGACTCATAAACAACATGGTGCTTCCACATGTATGGTTGGCCCAAGAGAACATCAGAGACATCCAGTGGGGCAACATAACATAATACCTCATCCTTGAAGGGCTGGATGTCGTATGACAATCAACACTCCTGGCTGACACAAATATCCTTGGCGAAGCCACCCGATGTTGTATGGCTATGGGTGTGGTGTTGTCGACAATCCCAAATATTTGATGACCTCTGTTGAGATGAGGTTCTTTTGTCTTTCGCTATCAACAATAAAATGCAACAGGGTCCCCTTCATCGACATCTGTGAATGAAAAAAACACTCCCCCTCTTAAGGATTTGTTGGTTCTTTTGGCTGAATTGTTGTGGTCGTGACAATAGCAGTGGGGTCTGCGTCAATGATATGTCCTTTACCACTATTTTCAGAATTAGATTCTGAATCAGGGTTCAACTCCTTGTCTTTGATCTCAGCCACCAATGACTATTTTGAGTGACATTCATCGGTGTTGTTCCAGGCAATTTTTTGGAAATCGCACCATTTTCCGGTGTGCTTCTTTGTCTTCCCATGACCCTTATTTTCCTCTGGCTTGGACTTGTTTTCGAGACACTGTTTGTTAGGGTTGTGTTTGTCATACTTTGGTTGTTGCGTATTTGTATATCCAAACTCCCATTTTTTCTGGTACCTAAATTTCTGCTCGATTTTAACAGCATATCGATAGGCAGCACCGAGTGATGAGATGTCCAGAAAATCCATTTTAGTTTAGATGTATCTATGTAGATCCCCACGATATTTCAGAACCAAATGTCATTTGGAGTCTTTGATACCCATCTTGGTGTGAAATTTATGGAAGGTATTGATGAGCTTCGTAATCGCTTGGCCCCTCTCTTGCCGCAGTGTGGTCCATCTCATGTACTGGTCCTCATAGTTGCAAACAGGGTAATATTGTTCCTTTACCGCATCCACAAAAATATCCCAAGTGGGATCTACCCCATATATTATAGACTCCTCTATGGAACTCTACTCCCAGTAAGTTTCCCACCAATGTTTGACATGGGGGAGAGCCTTAAGGAGCGCGGAGATGATATTTTCTCTGTCGAAAAAATTATGAACAAAGAAATAACCTTCTAACAGATTTAACCATTTATCTAGGGAATCCACATCTATCTGACCTTCAAATATAGGAATATCAAAATTGACCTATACCTTAAAAGGTGAGGTGCCTCCAAAGTGGTCGCTTGATGAAGATGCGCCTGATTCCATTGTGAGGCGTTGAAGGATGTGGGAAAAATTCTCCATCATTTCATCCCTCTGTCGCGTGAGAGGTTTCTCAAGCAACATACTTATAGGATCGTCTGCTTCGTCATTTTTCTTTTCTTCCACCATTGACGGTTTCTTGGGTGTGCGAGAGATATTTTCCTTAATAGAGACAAGCTCGAGACCCAAATTTCTATACTCAGACCTCGTCGGGGACATACACTGAAACAAAATGATGAAGAACAACTTGCTGTGATACCACTAATCCAGATTATTTTCGGCATGAAATAAGAGTGGAGATATAATAATGAAATCCACAGAGATATCATAGATATTCAATAATATAACATAAATGTATTAGATATGTAACCATAACATAGATATATAGTAATACATGATTTCTATTAATGAAATAAATGTACAGAGACTGTAAAAATACAGAGTGAAAGACTTGCTAGAATGGTGGCAGCTTATCTCTGAGAAGAGATGTGACGACTACTCACATTCACAAGAAGATGATTACAATGAGGCTCTAAAGGAATTTGTACAATAAATAGGAATTCCAAAAACCCTAGACATCCAAAACCCTAACCCTAAGAGATGAAGCGCCAAAGGTCATGTGGGCCCCATTTGGGTAAGTTAGTACATCAACTTCCTAGGGTTGTAACTTTTGCATACAATATCTGTTTTAGGCATATAATACCTCGTTGGAAAGGTATCATAGAGAATATTAATTTTGGGGGCTAAATAATGCCTTCCATTATAATCAAGAATCTCTATCTCGAAAAACCTTCATTTGGGCCCTCAAAATGGCCCCAGAAGTTAAAAACTGCTAAAAATAGTAAATTGCCAAAATTGCTAGAAAATTGTTTTGAGCCAATCGGAAAAGGTGGGTGGCCTCCGATATCCACCTGGATCAATAATTGTCTACCCAAAGTAATAATAACACTTCAGGGTCTATCATCATACACAACATGTCACTTCCACAAATATGGCTTTTCTAAAAGAACATCACAAACGTCAAGGGGAGAAATATCACACAATACCTCGTCTTTGAAGGGATTGATGTTATAGGGAAGATGGAACTATTGGATGATGAAAATATATCTTCCTTGGTGAAGCTAGTCGATGGTGTAGGGTTGTGGGTTTGGTATCAACTATAGGTCTAGCCGCTTGATGACCTCTGTTGAGATCAGGTTCTTCTGACTTTTTCTATCGACAATGAAATGAAGCAGAGACCCCTTTACCCACATATGTGAGTGAAAAAGGTGTTCCCCTTCCTTTGATTCTTTTGGTTCACTTGCATGGGATTTGGTGGTAGAGACAATGGCGCTGGGTTAGACATTGATAATATGCTCCCCTCCTTTTGGATTTCATTCGAAGTCTGAATCTGCCTCTGAATTGAAAGATTTCATCTCAGCCACCAGTGGCTTCTTGGAGAAACATTCTTCGTTGTTGTGCCAAGGGATTTTATGGTATTCACACCACTTTCATGTGTCCTTCTTTGACTTCTCATTACCCTTCTTGGGTTTTGGATTGGAATGGTTGTACTAAGAGTATCCATCTTTGCTCAGTCCCTTGTGTTGTGGATTGGGGCCGCCTTTTCCCTCCTTCGACTGTGAGGAGTTTGTAGATCAAAACTCTCTCCTCTTATTATTAAATTTATGTTCGATCTTGACATCATATATATAATCCACACCTAATGATGCGATGTCCATAAAATCAATTTATTTTTTAATGTATCTTTGCATAAAACTACGCTATTTCAGAAACAGATGTCGTTCAAAGTCTTTGATACCCAATTTGGTGCGTAGGGTATGGAAAATATTGGTTAAATTTGGTACTGTCTGGTCCCTTTCCTAACGCAGCATGGTCCATATTGTGTATTGGTCCCATAACTTCCAATAGGTTAGTATTGTTCTTTAATGGAATCCCTAAAAAAATCTCATGTAGGGGAGACCAAAAATATTGCATATTCCTATATGGCACTTTTCTCAGAGTAAGTATCCCACCAGTCCTTAAAATGGGTGACGACATTGAGGAGTGAAAAAGTAATCTTTTCCCTATTGGAAAAATTATGGACCAAAAAATACCCTTCGAGAAGATTCAACCATTTATCTAAAACATATAAATCTATCAGTCCTTCAAATAATGGAATATAAAATTTACTTTTACCTTGAAGGGGGTTGCATGGCCACTTGATGAAGATGTGTCTCCTCTCGGAAACTGTCAAAGGATATGTGCAAAGTTATCCATCATTTCGTTCCTTTGTAGCGCAAGGGATTCTTCAAGCAACAATTTAAAAGGATACTCTGCTCCATAATCTTTCTTCTCATATACCATGAGTTGTTGTCAGGCTCGGCGTGGTCGATATTGCAAAGGATCGACTGGTTCGAGTCCCAACCTCTTGTACCCAGATCTTATCAGGGACGTGCACGAAAAAAAAAATGAACATAAGACCTCTCTGATACTAATGATCTAGAGTTAGGAGTGGAACGAAATGAATAAAAAATTGAATACAATACACAAAGATATAGATAACAACAATAGATATTCAGTGAAAAATAACTTTTGTTGAATAAATAAAATAGGTTGAAACTGTAAAACTACATAACCGAAAACAACTTGCTCGAATGGTGGTAGCTATCTATGAGAAGAGATGTGATTGTTACGTGCATCTGTCTAATAAAAAATACTTACAATGAGGCTCCATAGGAATTTTTAACATTACTCATGAGTTCCAAAACCTTAGACATCCAAAACCCTAACCCTAGGAGATGAAATGCCAAAAGTTATGTGGGCCTCGATGGGTAAGTTGGTATCTCAAATTACCGGGGTCGTAACTTTTTCATATGACCTATGTTTTAGGCACGTTGCAGCCCGTTGGAAAGGTATTTTAGAGAACTACACATGATGCCATCAAAATCTAACACCATCTAAAGGTTGATTGTGGAAAGAAAAAAAAACATTATTTAGGGCCCCAAAACAAACCTGGAAGTACAAAAATATGTACTGACATGAAAACTTAAAAAATAAGCTATTTGGATTAGGTGAGTAGCCACCAATATCCACCTGGACGCTATGTAGGGATTCAGACAACCCTGGAAGTGTAGAACCCACAATTATAAAGAATTACAAAAGAATGTGTTGAACTAAAAACTGCCAAGATGAGCCAGTTGGAATAGGTGGGTTGCCACCAATATCCACTTGGATGAGTCCTCCCACCTTAAGAACTAATGGTCTCAATTTTGTTGAGTTCCCCCATCACGTGAGGAAATTTTTGCTAAATTTCTCCCCGGGTGAGCCACTTTCCTTGGTGCAGAAGCTTCCCTACCTTGACAACTTGATCAAGCTGGATTCTTTGTTTGATAGTGCCCTTGAACTGTGTGTCCACTATATGATCAGTGGATTCATGTTCCATGCAGTTAGGGTTGAGCTTTATTGGTGTCAATTGTTCTGTGATCTCCAATGTGTCCAATAATGGTGGAAAATATGGCTAGAGGAGGTCCACATTGAACACTGGGTGCAAGACAAGGAAGGGGGAGTGTTGAGTTCAAAAGAATTGTCACCCACAACCTTGGTCATAGTGGAAGGCCCATATAAAAGTGGAAGGAGATTTCAATGGGGCCCTGTAGGGTGTTCTTTCTACAAATGTAACCGAACCTTGTCTCCCACATGAAAATTGTGTGGTACCTTGTGTTGATCATGTCGTTGCTTGTACTTAGAATTGTCTTTCTCCAAAATATCATGGAACTATTGGCATATGTGTTGAATCCTCTCAATGAATCTGGTGGCTTTGTCGGCCTCAAACTAAACATGGGAATATTATGTCGGTGTGTTTTCAATAGGTAGTGCAACATCAATGGGACCCAAGGGTTGGAATCCATGCCCCACCTGAAATGGGCTATGGACGATCGATCTATGGAGGGCCTTGTTGTAGCTGTGTTGAACATACAGAAGATTCTCATCCCATGTACGTGGATTCTTAGATTTATACATGTGAAGGATGTGCATAATCATCTGATTGAATACCTCTCTTTGGCCATCGATTTGAGGGTGGAAGGCAGTGGATTTAGTGAGCTTGGTGTCCAATAGTGACCAAAGCCTCGACCAAAATGTGTTGAGGAAGATAATATCCCAATCGAAGATGGTGGTATTTGGTATCTCAAAATGGAACCAGACTCGTTTGAAGAAGGGAATGGTAGTATATACTTTTGTGATGCTCTTCTTGCAGGCTGTGAGAATGGCCATATTTGAAAACCGATAAACCAGCACAAATAAAAAATCATTTTCTTTCTTGGTGGATGGAATGCCATACATTTAATCCATCGATATGGATTCCCAAGGACTCTCGAGATTATGAAGAGGAGTGTATAAGGCTTTATTTTTTATTGTTGGCTTGGAAATGGAACATCTAGTGCAAGATCTGATATACTTGTTGATGCCCTGTCGAAGTTTTGGCCAATAAAAATGTTTTTGTAGAATGACAACAATTTTATCCATGCCAAAATGTCTTTCCATCCGACTGTAGTGATCCTACTAAATCCGCTTTGCATTCTAACTTGAAATAACATAGAGGTTTCCCAGATGGCATAACATTCCATCATGAATGTGAAAATTAGTGACATTCGCACCTGTACCCAAGAGATGATAGGTGGTGGAAAAGTCAAGATCTCGCTGATAAAGTTGGGGCCACTTAGATTCCTCATGCCCACAAGAATGAAGCATGGTGGTGAGTGAAACCATGAGAGGTCGATTGAGGTATTCAGTGACACGATTTGTTCTCCATGTATTATAATTGATGTTGAAATGGAAATGTTGCAGTTATGTGGACCACTTTTGAGGGAGGTCGTTATGCAACTTCCCTTGTGTCTGTATGACCTGCATAGGCTTGTGATCATTCTGGATGATTTTTTCCTTTCTCATAATGTAATGTTTCCATTGATGGTGGGATTGTAGAATGACATGCATGTGCTTGTCATAGGTGGGGTATTTACGGATGGTATCTGAGAGCGTCTCACTATGGTATGCTAGTGGATGACTATGCTAAGTGAGAACTGTGTCTACAACATAGTTGGATGCATCAGTCTAAATCTTGAACGATTGTTCCAGATTGGGTAAGGAGAGTACTGGAGATGAGCAAACGCGATGCTTCATATCATCAAATGATCATTTTTGTGCAATCCACCATGGAGAATTTTCCCAACCACCACCCTTGGTCACTTGGATGAGAGACCATGCAATATGGGAGAATCTCAACATGAATTGTCGATAGAATTTATCAAGTTCCAAGAAGGTCTGAAGCTCGGTCAGTGTGTTCGGGACTAGCCAATAATGAATGACTTGGATCTTAGCTGAATCTAAATGTACCCCATGCTCATCAACAATGTATCCCAAGTATTGGACCGTGTTCATTCCAAAGGAGCATTTTTACATGTTGGAATATAGCTTGTGTTTCCATAGAGTGCTCAGAATACACTGAATATGATACATGTGCTCCTCCCAAGGTATATTGAATATGAGGATGTCATCCAGATATACCACCACAAAAGAGTTGGCGAAGGGTCTCAATACATCATCCAACAATTGCATGAAATTTGTTGGTTCATTTGTTAATCCAAAGGGCTTGATGCCATAGGGAAGATGGAATTGTTGGCTGACGTGAAGATCTCTTCATTGGCGAAGCCAACTGATGGTGTAGGGATGCAGGTGCGGTGTCATCAACAAGTATAGGCACTTGACCAACTTTGCTAAGATCACATTATTCTGTTTGTCGCTATCGACAATAAAATGAAGTATAGCCCCCTTTACTGACATATGTGAGTGAAAGAGACATTCCCCTTCCTCTATTTCTTCTGGTTCACTTGGATGGAATTTGGTGGTAGTGAACATGGTGTTGGGTTCGATATCGATAATACGCTTCCCTCCTTCTAGATTTTATTTGAAGTACGAATATTCATTTGAATGGAAATATTTTATCTCAACCCCTAGTGACTACTTGGAGAAACATTCTTCGATTTTGTGCCAAGGGATTTTATTCTATTCACACCACTTTCCCGTGTCCTTATTTGACTTCTCATTGCCCTTTTTAGGTTTTGGCTTGGACTATTTGTACCATGAGTGGCTATCTTTGCTCCATCCCTTGTGTTGTGGGTTAGGGATGTTAGCACTAAAGTCACCTCCTGATTGTAGGGGAGGTAAGCCCAATACCCATCAGTTTAAATATCACATGATGGTTTTAAAGAGGTCAAATGGGTGAAGATTCAAGACAATATTGTTTTAACTCAGAAAATAGGGACTGGAATGCACAAGCAGGCGAGGTCTTGATCAACTTCAGTAAGTAAGTTGAGATTAAGTATGAGCAGAGGGAAGACTTAGTGGGGAAGATGAGCGAGACTGCTATGGGCATCAAGCCTTCCAGCAACTCGGAGAAGACAAACTCAGACTCAGGATCACTCTTAAGTTGAAGTTCAGACACTGAAACATGTCCAAAAAACACAATCACAGTAACACCGTGACCAAACCTGCATCACGATGCAACTACAACAACTCGACTGGATCATCCATGCTTGAGCCATTCAGTGTAAGAGGGGAAACGATAACACATGGAACTGATTAAAAATAGTAAAGATACTACTCTGATCAAACCTACATCACAACAACATAACTACCCTAGACTGGATCATCCATGCCCGAGTGTTCTAACATAGTTGTTACAGAGAAATAAAAAGGAAAATGACTTTCATTAAACAAGAAGTCTCAAATACAAATACATAACCAGAAGAACTAGAGATTCATCAAAACTTTATAATACGGGAGCCTAGCTCAACCATCGACCATAACAAAATATCAAAATGACTCCTATATACTCAGAACAATTCACCACTACTAGAAGAGGCATGCCCGAGTCTTTGCATTCAAGGCTTTACGTCTGCATGTTTTTTGGAAGACTGCACATGTAGTCTTTTATCATACATGAGCTTCTGTCAGACGCAATCATGTTTCAATAGGAACCTGCTGAAGACCCTACATGCTGACAGTCTGACCTGGCTTTCCATTTAAGTTTTGAGACAAGGTTTCAACCACCTCTCTCACTTTCATTAACTACTTGCATCGGGATTGAAATGCGACTTAATGCCCATGCAGTGGCCACACACTACTCTCAGATAAGACACTATATAAACACATGATTGTGGTGCCGCTCAAAGGTGGTTTGGGTTCACACCGCTTTTGAGCCCGCAATCCACCACCTTTTGCCACATAGTCCCTTTTCCAAAAAATGGTTTCAACTGTGGGTCTGCTCAAGAAAATTATTGCCTGAGCATGTTACATCCCCGCAATAGACTATGGTCATTGATCTTGTGATCTTGGCTGAGGATTTACGATCAACGGCTCAAATATTCCCTCTTTGGATCAATGGATCAGATATTCCCTTTTCAAATCGATGGTCGAGATCGGCTTCGCGATTAGGGCTTCAGACTCTTCAAACTTCAAACTTTATTTTCCTCAAGAAAATCCTCCAGAGCTAGGGATCCGATGATGCGTGGCTCTTGGATTTGGATGGATGAGATCCACTTCGAGTCTTCGGGAGTTTAGGCACTTCAGTGCTTTGAGACTTTAGGAACTTTGGGCACCTCGACACTTCAGACCTTTTTCTGTGGCGCTATACTTCGCACAATGTTGGACTTTTGAAAGCCTGTGAGCTGTTAAGACAATATTCACTGGGGATCTCCATCGTTGAAAACTGAGCCTGCCTGTTTGAAAGATTAAAATTGTTGGTTGCTTGTGCCTCAAGCCTAAAATGGACTGGTATGAAAGCATTTCTTTGATGCTTCATGTGTAGAACATGAACTCAGATGACCTGTTGCCTCTTGAAAACTATATGTGATAACATTTGTATCGACAGGGGATGGCATGCTCCCTACGAGATGCCAAGAATGCACAGTTTCAGTGCCTTAGCTCTTGGGCTATGGATTCATGCTCAAGAAAAATCCTGCTGAGAAATAAAATCCGACAAGCACACTATCCTAAAAATGAAAACAAAACACATGGGATCCAGGAGGAGATTATTTATATACAGTCCTAAAATAATTTATTTTTACATGGTGCTAGGTGAAAGAAAACTTCCACCATAGCCATTCAAGTAACTTCTTGACTGGAAGCTATTTTACTCTGTCAGTGACTGATAATAGATGATGCAATCGTGATAGCAGAACGATTACATCCTTCATATTTCCTCCAAAAGATGAAGTTGAGATAAAGCTAGGAGACTCCAAGGCATGAAGGAAATGCATCTTCATGTACTCGCTGACAGGCTCATAGAATAAGTGGAAAACTCCAGAAAATTTGTAACAGATAGCCCGATCTGCTCCACAGCTACTCACACATGGATGAATATCTCTGGTAATCACAGGTGGATGAGAAGTTGATGCAGGCTGACTGATCCCAAGTGGTGGTTTCTCACTGGCAAGCTCTGGGAAGGCTATAAACTGCACCTTCAACTGCTCCTTGTTTTCTTCATAGCTCTCCCAAGGGTCAGATACATAATTGTCATAAAGAGGAACCGTGGGAAATCTTTGATCTTCAAACTACTTCTTGGTGTCTTTTGCGGGCCCAAGATGGCTGATTTCCACACAATTCTCTTCCTTAATGTGTAAAGGAAAAGGCTCTATAGTATGGTATTGGAAATCCTTCATATCCACATCGGAATCAGATTCATAGTTGTCATACTCAAGATGGTTTCTCCCCAAGTCATCAAAATGTGGTGTGGAGATATGCTACTACTCTTCATTGCTTTCGCTGGGATATCTGTCTGTTGAAATTACTAAGACAACTGAGAGGGGGGGGGGTGAATCAGTTGTTATTGTGCTTAAACAATTTTAAGTCTATTAATACATTCTTAATCTTTCTTCAAGTGATCATCAACATTATACAACATATGGAAAATAAAAGTAATGAGCATCAGTCACACATAAGGTATA
>SNQJ01S0117379.1:20328-35034 GCA_010110895.2 Picea sitchensis
TGATGATCTTTACTCTTACTGTCCATATGTTGTATGTTGGTTGATGACACATGAAGAAATCTTAATAATTGTTTAAAAGGCATAAAATTGTTTAAGCATATAAACAACTGATTCACCCCCCCCTCTCAGTTGTTTTAGTATTTCCAACACTATGGTCGTTGATATCATGATATTGGATGAGGCTTCGTGATCAGTGGCTCAAAACCGCCCCTCCAAATCAATGGATCAAATCTCCCTTTTCGAATCGACGGATAATACCTACTTCGTGATTCGGGCTTTGGACTTTTCAAACCTCAAACCTCCTTTGCCTTCTATCACTTTTACCCAGACCTAAATATATGATGATGTGTGGCCCACTGATATCGATGGCTAGAATCTCTTCGGGTCTCCTGAATCTGAGAAAAACAAAACTCAAACTTCATTTTCCTCCTGAAAAATCCTCCGGAGCTAAGGATTTGATGACGTGTGGCCTCCAGAGATCGACGGTTGATATCTCTTCAGGACTCCAGGCTTTGGGAAAATCAATTTTCAAACTTACCTCTCCCACGAAGCTCGTAGGTCTCTGCCGCGTGTCCCCGCTGCTGGATGGTCTGGATGATGTCATATGATGTCATGTCTTCTTATGTGTCATGATAAGGAGAGTGACAAGGCCACGATCGAATGACTTGGAAAGAGTTCCATGTGTCATCCCTAATGAGAGTGCATCACATGCTTCAGGTCTTCGGCATTCGACGCTTTTCTCATTTTAAAATCCTGGAGTGATAGATCTGATGACGCATGGCATTCTGGATTTGGACGGTCGAGATCCACTTCAGGTCTTCGAGATTCAGGAAATGAAAACTCAAATCTTTCTTACTCTTCCATGCACTTTTACCCAGAGCTGTGGATCCGACGACACGTGGCTCTTGTTGATCAATGACTTAGATCCATTTCGTGCCTTCGGGACTTCGGCCACTTTGACAGCTTCGGAAAATTCTGTGCTTTGGCGACTTTGGGTCTTCGGGACTTCGAGCTTCGACCCTTCAGGATTTCTAAGAACTTCTCATTTCAAATATCCCGAAGCTCATTTCCCCGAAGGCTTGGATCGACTTCCACCTGTCCCCTTTAATATCAACGGTTCATATTCACTTCGGGGCATTTTTCTCTGGCGCTATACTTCACGCAAGTTTTCACTCCCGAATTCCCATGAGACGCTGATATGGACTGTTCCTAGAATCTTCACCACTAAAAGATTAAAAATGCCTTATGCTTATGCTTCAATCCCAAAACAGATTTCCAAGAAAGTTGTGCTTGTGTTCATGGTTGTGACCTGTGTAAACAAAGACTTGGGTGACTAGTGGAGATCTTGGGAAAACAGAAGGACCAATGACAGAGGAAAAGTAGATGAGTGCTCAAACAGAAAGGGGCAAACAAAAAAAATGACTTTGTCAGCTGAAAGGGAAAAATTAAAAGACATGGCCTACGAAAGAGAGAAAAATAGGGCAAGGACATAGACTCGGGTATATTCGACACACACCTACGGCCCTTGACAACTTCATGTGATGAAATTTGTCTCCACAAGGGATGGCATGCTCCCTTCAACCTTCCAAAAATGTACAGTTCCAGTGCCTTATCCATTGGGTTATGGATTCTAGGTCAAAACTTTCGCTGAAGAAAATGGGGAGATATGTACACTAGTCTACTAAAAAATGAAAACAAACACAAGGGCTCCAAAAGGAGCTTATTTATGTACACTCCTAGACTAATTGAATTTTTACAAAGTGTTAGGTGAAAGTGAACTTCCACCAGAGCCATTCCAGTAACTTCCTAACTGGAAACTCATTTACTATGTTAGTGATCGATAAAAGATAATGAAACTATGAAAACAAATTGATTACATTTTTTAGCTCTCCTCCTAGTTCTAAAAGAAATATAAATCTTGGAGGCTTCAATACCAGGAAAAAAGGCAACTCCATGTAATCTCCTACAGGATCATAAAATAGGGGACGAAACTTACTGGGTTTGTAACAAAAAGCATGTTTTGTCTTACATCTACTCACATTTTATTGAATGTATGTGGCAAGTACAGGTGAGTGAAAGGTTGATGCAGGACGTTGACCCACTTCCTCTTTGTCTTCTCCAATGGCATCGTCTAGCTGAGAGCAAGAAGTTTCTTCATGTATATCCATGTATGTCTCTTTCTCTCTATCATGTTGCTCTTGGTAGGATATTTTTCTTTCATAAGAAGATTGGCAGCCTATGCTTTCTGATTGTAAATACTCTTCAGGGGCAGGTGAGTGAAAAACTCTTTTATTTTTATCCTTGCTTCCTCTTTCAATCAGATATTTATCGGACTCATCATACGAGAAAGACTCTATCATATGATAGATGTAGAATGAAAACTTCTTACAACTGTCATCCAAAACAATATGAGATAGGTAAATCTTCTCGTAATATGAAGTGAAAGCTTCGTGCAAATCCTTCAAACAATGGATACTAGCAGCAGGGAGAGATTGACACCATTCACGAGCATCTCCCTCTGAAGAAAATTTGAACATCTTGATCAAGACATCCTCGTGAACAAAATCATGCTCAAGCATGCATACATGAAAATTGAATAAGTGCTTATTAGGCTCATCATGCTCGCTTCCTCTGAATCTCAGAAGATAATCATCCCATTCATTTCTGTCCGGCACCAGATGTGGATAACCAAATATGGCTGAGAAATTGAAAGGGGAAAAACTCTGATCCAAGATAGCTTAAAGATGTGGCTCCTTCCTTTCTCCTTCATGACTCTCCCAAGGATCAAATTCACAATCACCATAAATAGGAACCATGGAGAAGCTCTGATCTTCGACATCTGAAAATTCAGAAGAGACAGGTTTATCTTCATGGACACTTAAAACAACAGATACATCTGATATGATGCCAAACATTTCTATGTTGTTTCTATCATGAATATCATTCAACACCTCGTGATCATCATGGAAAATGATTTCTTCCACAAAAAATGCTTCATCACAAATATGGTCCTTGTGACAGGTAGAATATTTATAAAGCAAAGAAAAATCATCACAACAATTTTCATAAAGATACTCAGCGGAGAAATAATATTTACAAAACGAATTGAAAGCTGCATGAAAACCTGTCAAAGAGTTGATGCTTGCAATGGGAAGAGATTGACACTAATCATGAGCAATACCCCGTAATGAATTCTTGAAAAGCTTAATCTGAACATCTTCATGCATGATATGAATAAATTCATGAAATTCCAGCAAATGTTCAGCTGGTACTTCCCACTCTTCTCCTCGCAATTTAGGAAGGCTTCTCTCCCATTCATCTTTATTAGGCAGTGTATTAGGGAAACCAATTGTTTTTGAAAAATCATAGAAAGCATACCTCTGAGCTAAGATCTTTTCCATTTCAAACCAGTGGATTCTCCATTAGATTTTCAAAAAGTGGAGTCGCCATGGTGAAAGATAAGCAGTTAGAAAAATGTGTCCAACCTCAGTTCACCATCTAAAACTAGATCTATTCATTGTCATTCTCCCAGGGAAGATATCTTATTTCTATCCTCGACAATGGCACCATGAATGTTAGCACTGAGAGTCACCCTCCTACTGCAAGAGGGTAAGCCCAATACCCATCAAAATATTTTTGGATTAAAAGGGTGTGAGTGGGTGAGTCAACGAGGCTTTAAGGAAAGGAAAGAAAATGGAGATCACTGAAGATTAGTGATGGGCCATTGGTCTATGGAGTCATAAATAGTCTTTTCAATGAAGGCATTTAAGCTCCTTATCAGACAAAGGATTTAAATGGTGGTGGGAAGGAAAAAGAAAGAAAGTGTTTGAATGATAAACCATAAAAAATGGGCAACATGACAACAGATCCTCTACCTCCTCGGGAATCTAGAAATCAGGGGGTTTACAATGATCTAGACAAGAATAAAAACATAGGACGTCTGATGAACCATGAAATATGAGCATGACGAAAACAAACCCTCCATCGCCTCAGGAATCCATAAATCAGAGAGATTACATTCAGACAGTAACGGGAAACAGAAATGTCTACTGAACCATGGAAGATGGGCATGACTTAAATAGATCCTCCATCGCCTCATGAATCCATAAATTAGAGAGATTATGTTCAGACAGGAATGAGAAACAAAAACATCTGTTGAACCATGAAATATGGGCATGATGGAAACAGATCCTCCATCGCCTAAGGAATCCATAAATCAGAGGGATTACATCCAGAAAAGAAAGAGAAATAGAAAATGAAAACTAAGAACACGGTCTGATATAACAACTTAAAGGAATCTTNTTAACATAACAATTTACAATCCAGTCCCTCAGGCTTACAACAAAAATATAGTCATAACAACTCTCAAATCTTTCCCCCGGTCTGGGCCAAAACTACCCCCCGTTTACAAAATCTAACTTCATCTCTTTTATACTCAAATAAGTGCCCGACTCTCAAGAGTGTGATCTGGTCACCACATTCAAATATTTGCTTGGAGAAGTCTTTTGTTAGACTGTGCATGTAATCCTCTATCATACGTGAGCACATATCGGCATGGGTCTGTAGGAAACTCTCTCCACAGGGGTACCATGGGCTGACGGTTTAGTCCACACAGCCATGCCTTCCATGTGTTGCATTTATGGAGTGAGCAAAGCTTTCAACCACCAACTCTTCTTTCATTAACTTCCTTTTCACGGGATTGTGACTTGGATTAATTCTCAGGGGGAGGCCACATGTTTCTCTTGGATAGGATGTTATATGAGCACGTGATTGGAGGGTCGCTCAAAGGTGGATTGGATTTAGACCGCTTTTGGGCCTTCAATCCATCCCCCTTCACCATGTATCATTTTTGACTTACCATGGTTTCAACTGCAAGACCACTCAAGAAAATTATCGCCCTAGCATGTTTCATTCCCTCCATGGACTATGGTCGTCGATATCATGATCTTGGATGAGGCTTCATAATCAATGGCTCAAAACTACCCCTCCAAATCAATGGATCAAATCTCCCTTTTTGAATCAATGGTTGAGACCTACTTCGCGATTCGGGCTTCAAACTTTTCAAACCTCAAACCTCTTTTTTCCTCTGTTTCTTTTACCCATAGCTAAAGATATGACGATACGTGGTCCCCTAAGAGCGAAAGCTAGAATTTCTTCAGGTCTCCGGAGTCCAGGAAAAACAAAACTCAAACTTCATTTTCCTCCTGGAAAATCCTCTAGAGCTAAAGATCTAACGATGCATGGCCTCCAGAGATCAATGTCTAAGATCCCTTCAGGACTTTGGGCTCCTGTAAAATCAATTTTCAAATTTACCTCTCCCACGAATATTGCGGGTCTCTATAGCATGTCCCCACTGCTGGATGGTATGGATGATGTCATATGATGTCATGTCTGTTGATGTGTCATGATAAGGAGATTTACAAGGCCACGACCGAATGACCTGGAAATATTGTCACGTGTCATGCCTGATGAGAGTGTGTCACATGCTTCAGGTCTTTGGGACTTCGACGCTTTTCTCATTTTAAAACTCCTAGAGTGACAGATCTAATGACACGTGGAATTCTAGATTTGGACAATCGAGATCCACTTCGAGTCTCTGGGCTCCGAGAAACCAAAACTCAAATCTCGCTTACTCTTCCATGTGCTTTTACCCGAAGCTGTGGATCTGACGACAAATGTCTCTTGCTGATCAATGACTCAAATCTATTTCGGGCCTTCGACCACTTCGACAGCTTTGGAAAATCCGACGCTTTGGCGGCTTCGGTTCTTCAGGACTTCGGGCTTCGACCCTTCATGATTTCTAAGCACTTCTCATTTAAAATATCCCAAAGTTCATTTTCCCAAAGGCTTGGATCGACTGCTACCTATCCCCTTTAAGATCAACATTTCATATTCACTTCAGGACCTTTTCCTCTAGTGCTATACTTCACGCAAGTTCTCACTCCCGAAATCCCGTGAGCCGCTGATCTGGACTGTTCCTAGAATCTTCTCCGCTAAAAGATTAAAACTGCCTTCTTCTTATGCTTCAATCCCAAAACAGACTACCAAGAATTTTTTGCTTTTGTTCATGGTTGCAGCCTGTGTAAGAAAAGACTTGGGTGACTAGTGGAGAGCTCGGGAAAATAGAAGGAAAAATGACAGAGGCAAAGGATATGAGTGCTCAAATAGAAAGGGGCAAATAAAAAAAAATGACTTTGTCAGCTGAAAGGGAAAACTTAAAAGACATGGCCTGCAAAAGAGAGAAAAACAGGGCAAGGATATGGACTCGGGTATATTCGACACTGTTGCCACAGGGGCAGACCCAGGGTTCAAAAATACAACAGCGCACCAATAAAACCCTAACTATCGGCCCTTTTGGAAACACCTGTGAAGAAGATGAAGTCTCACCCGAGGTAGAGGCAGGGGTGGTTGTAGGACTCAAGTGTCTGTAACCTTAGGTGGGACATAGATCTGTCATTATAATACTTAACAGAGCACTTAGCATTAATAGTTCATCAATATTCAACCAATACTACTGCGCATATAGAACATAGCATCGCATCATTCACTCAGATATGATGTATTTAAGCACTTTATCATAAACAAGCAGGTTATATCTAGAATATCAAGCACTAAGCACCTTCATATATGTCAGATCTAACATTCTTACACATTATTAGCACAAAGCATAAGCAGATTTATCTATCTCTATCAAAGCACTTAGCAAGAGAATTTTTAAACACAGCAAGACAAGCAGAAAGCGGAACAACATAGTGTTTACGTGGTTCACCCCCACCCTGGGGCTACGTCCACCAACTCTTCTTCTTTATTGTCTTCAGTCAATCACTTACAAGAACAGAGCCTCAAAACCCTACTTCGCCTAGGAAAAGAGATTTGTGCACCTTGCTAGTTCCTCCTTCCTTGAGTTATAGCACAAAGCACTTCACAATCTATTACAATACCTTGCACCTAGCTCTGCAAGTCTTTCCCAGTATGCATATAGAATCTACAAATCATACTTGCACTTAGCACTTATCTTATCAACCTTACATCACATAGATTTGTGTATTTTCTTACATATCCTAGGCATCTATTTATACATTACAAAATAGGCCTAAACATGGGTAAACCCATGGGCCGACATCCCATTCCCATTACATAATCCCAAAAACCCAAAAAGGACCGAAAATGGGTTCAATATCCCATGATCTTCACTTCATCTTGCGCTCCTCCTTCGGTAGGTTGTCAAAGCCCCAAAATAGGTCAAACTTGACCAGATCCCTCAAAACTTGGTCAAGCGCCAACAGGCCGCCAACACTCACCTGTGACTCATCCCGAGTCACTTTGATGTAGGAAGTTCTGGTTCAACTTGTTGTTGTGCTACAATCTCTTGTTCAGCAAAATCTTGAATTACTGCATCACTCATAGGTCCTTCCAGGCGTTGTTCTACTGCAGTGCTAACCTGCTCTAGTTCTACTCCTTGGCCTTCTACCTCTGTAAACAACTGATAGGACTTATCTTGCATAGGTTGGAGCTTCTGAGTTATCTCCATAACTCTGATCTGGATAGTATGGACCTATTGTTGTGCAGTTTGCTGCTCTTGAGATATCTTCATTCTCTCCACAGCTGTCAAGGATTTTAGTTGTGCCTGTATTGTTTCTGCGTGCTTCTTCGCTTCCTAGAGTTGTGACTCCAGTGCCTGCAATTTTTGGTTCTCGGTAAGTTTCTCATATGTCTGGGCACTGCTATCAATGAATTTCTTGCATTCTAAGGTAAGGGCCTTTATCCTTTCAACTGCGCTCCTGGTAGTTGCTTCTATTGGGTCCTTTACCTCCTGTGGGGTCTTAGGTACAGTGCATAGTTCTAGGTCTGCGGTGCATTGCTGCAGCTGCTGGATCAATTCTTCAAGTTACGTTACTTGCTTCGTAACTTGATCCTCTACCTTTATTTCTATGATAGTCACAGAGCACAGTGCTCTGTTGAACGCTTCCTTTACTTCGCGTTGCTCGGCAAGCAACTGTTCCTTTCCTTGTTGTGGTTGTGCCTTTTCCTCATCAAACTTCACTTGGAGAGCACTCTTTTCTTGTTTGGCAGCTTGACGTTGTTCTATAAGTACTCCTTGTACTTGTACCAAAGCCTGGGTGGCTTACGTTGTTTCCTCTTGTGCCCGTCGAAGGCGAGCTTCGACTATATCAACGAGCCGATGGAGTTGGGCTGGCTCATCTCCCAGTTCTAGTGTTCCCAATGACAGAGGCACAGTGGAGACTGCACAGCTGGATTGTAGTGCTTGTTGCACCCCTCGAAGATCGACCTCAACTTTATTGTACATCTCCTCCTTCTTAGCTTATTGCTTCTCTGCTATATCCAACGAAGCATCATTCAGGGTTGCTATGATGAAATTTAAATCATCAGAAGTGAGGACGATGTGCATCTTATTTATAGGGGTTTTTTATCTCTTCCGGGAGGAAGGTTTCTGGGGGGGAACCTTCCTTTTCTTCGAGGGGTCCTCCTCGTCTCTGGAAAGTGTTACTTCACCTTTCCTCTGTTCAACTTCTATGCCATCTATCTCTTCACCATCACCTCCTTGATCTAGTGACCTGGAAGCAGTATTCACCGAGGCACTACTTAAATCTTGTACTTCATCAGTCTTATTTGTTTTTCTAGGTCTAGGTGTATCTTGCGCAGCTTCTGGGCTATCGATGTCGGATATCTCCACATGGTTTGCTGGAATAAGGAGGTCAACAGACCATTCCTTAGTAATCTCCTCTAAGTCTTCCTCTGTCAGCTTATAGTAGGATTGAAGTTGTTGCTTATTCTCGTCATCTTGCGCTATGATATAAATGAAATGTCGATCAGCATTGAACTTCATCAAAGGCCTGAATCGGTATATAGTGTTCAGTGTCATGCGAGGCTCGGACTGTATGGCTATCTTCAATTGATTGTAGTATGTATGGAAAACTACATTTGACTGTCATTTCTTATTCATGTCACTTGAGTACCACAATGTACTAAACTTCACAGCCAATGGTTCAAATGGCTCGATGTCTGGTAAGGTCGCACCTTTCGACATCTCCCAGATAATGAAAGTGATTAGGATCAATAGCCAGCTAAAATGAAATTTGTACCCTTGATCTTGGGCTTCTCTACAGTCAATTTCTAATTGGTTCACCAAGTACTTCACCCAATTCCTTTTTAGGCCCTCTGCGCACTTCTCTGCGAGGTCGAATACAAAACCAATCACTTGGGTGGGCCAGTTCTTGCGTACTAACTTCCCTGCAATCATCTGACAAGCGAGGCACACTGTGCCATTCTGAATAGAGGCAAACTTGTAGCCTCACGTGCCCTTCTCGACATCGTCATAGGTGTCCTTTATCCTTTGTGTGAGAGCGCGGTCCATGGATTTTCCAGGATAGAAATCCTGTGAGTCGGGTCCTTGCATAATCAAACCCATGATCCAATTGATCAAAGTCGGATCAACTGTGATACGACGGTTTAACCACAAATATCCACCATGGTAACAAGACAGCAGCAACTTGACACATGCATTCACCTCTTGGTGTCTTCTGAAGTGGGGAATTTTCATGACATTGAGCAGAGTGGATTGCGCGAGGTTATGGGTCCATGCTCGGGGAATTACCTTTGAGCTATTCCCTTTTGTTCTAGTCAGATACTTATGTGGGGCTAACATGTTGTAGACTTTGTGATCGCCAAGTTTGAAGTCGCTAAACTTCAGCGCTATGATCTTATCTTGGTCTACACGCACCACACGTATCCCCTTCGGGAGGTACGCAGTGACCAAGGCATATTCAAAATCTTTGGGCACATTGTCCCAATTTACAGCACCTCTTAAAGGTGGTATATAGGTGGGTAAGATAGTCGGGATCAGTTTAGCATTCGCTAATCCATCCCTGTGCTTAGTTCGCTTCTCATCAGATGGTTGGGATGGTCCTTCTCTATGAGTAGTGGATGGAGAGGTTGGAAGTCCTCTCATGGATGATGCTTGTATACCTGTAGACATCGACATGACTCTTTCAGTCATGAGGTCGATCAAAAATTCCTCAACAACACTTTTTGCAACACTCAACTTGTCTGACATACATGCTCGGAGTCAACAATATCAGGTTCGAGGGGTAGCTTAGAGACAGTAACGAGATAGAGAGAAGAAGCACGATGATCACTATATAAACCCAACTTAGTCTGCGAGATCAAATTCTCAATTGGAAAAAGTGTTCTTGGTGCGTGGCATGGTGGGACAAATAGGTAACTCGATAACGGGTCACTTGCAATAGGTATGAGGCCTTCATTAACTTGGTTATGTCCGTTATGGTGTGGTTCCAATGGTCATATGAGAACATGATTGACCATAAATGGATTTCTATCTGTTCGGAGCATTGATTTAACGGTTATAATGTCCCCAATGGCTATATTGCTTCGTCATGGGGAAGTGCCATGTGTCGTTGTTCTAATATCTTGGCGAAGCTCCACTTTTAAAACTTTTCCTTCTGCGAGGTTCCCTCTGGAGCCTTCTGCAACTTATCGATCTCGACTCTCTTCTTACTTAACTTTCTAGCCTTCTTTCCAGTGAGCTTTGTCTCAGTATTCCTTTTTCTATTCCGATTGTTGTCTTCTTTTTACCTAGTCACTTCACGTTGTTGAGATTCTTCCCTAGGGTTCCAGGATAATACTTCTTCTTTGTCTGGGATAGGTAATTCAATCTTTTTTGGATCATCCAGTGTTCTTGCAACTTCGACATTCAGGTATCTAATGTTAAATAGATTCCATCTGTTCTCTTGTTCTTCAATCAAGTGTGTGATCCTTCTAGTCATGAAATATGTTAACTCTTGTTTCTTTTGTTCCAAAACTTATTCTTCTTCCTTTCATCTGGCTTGATTTCTATCAATCCAAGGTTTTCCTAGTAGCATGATAAATGGGGCATTGTCTTCATTAAATTTAATAATCTCAAAATATTCTTCTATTGAAGCTCCATTAACATTCATAGGTGTGTGAGCGAGCTTCCCACATAGGTTTATCAGCTTTCCTCTGAATAACCCTATTCCTCCTAATGAATGGATCATAGCAGGCTTCCTTATAGCTTCCTAAGTTCTCTCTATTATGATATTCACCTATGTTTTCTTATCTAGAACACAGTCAATTTCAAAGTCTCCTATTCTTGGTTCAATGCATTCTTTTTCCTTGAAGATCTCTGATAATCTAACATGTCAGTGGTCATTCAGGGTTTCTTTCATTTGCAGCAATACTTTCTCTGGTTCTTTCTGGGGTTCTGCTATTTTTGGATCTGCCTTAGGGTTTTCTTGATTCAGATTCATTCCTTCTAGCTTAGCAATCATTCTAGGGTAATCCAATACTTCATGGTCCATATCTTTACAACAAAGACAACTAGGTATTTTCCCAGGGCATTCCTTAGCAAGATGTCCTATTTTTCTTCAACTGTAACAGAGGGTTAATCCTCTCTTTTGTTTAAGGGATCCCCAGCCTTTCCTATACTGTGTGCTAGTCTCATAAGAGCTAACCTGCAAAAAAATCTTTCTAGGATTCTGCATCCATTTGTTAGTCCAAACATTCTTTCTATGCATAGGTATAACATATCTTTCACTATTCTTATCAGATCTACTCATATCAAACCTTCTTTCATCTATTAGTGCCTTAGTTTTAAAGCTAATATAGAATCTATCAAACACACTTAGATCCATACTTTAGAAACAAAATTTTCCAATTATCTTACTTTTTCATAGCACAAAGCTTCTAGATCTAGAACTTTTCACTATTCTTACCTTTATCAGAGCATAGAGCTTACAAATATTACCTTTGTTTTCTTCAGATCAGACCTCTTTCCTTGGAACAGAGATCCTCAGGTCAAGTAGAATGTTGTGC
This sequence comes from Picea sitchensis, assembly GCA_010110895.2. NCBI lineage: Eukaryota > Viridiplantae > Streptophyta > Pinopsida > Pinales > Pinaceae > Picea > Picea sitchensis. The sequence goes on from SNQJ01S0117379.1 coordinate 32,200, forward strand.
ACTAGGGCAACAGATCTATGCACAAATATTTTACAATCTTAGGTCGAATATTTTCACAAAGATTCTTCTTTCTTAGTTCCCAATAATCACATTTTCAAGTCTAATACTGCGCACTTCAGCAGTAGATCTACGCACAAAACATTTCTTCAATTCTCAGCAATCAAAATTTCATCTCCCGGAAACAGAACCATTTGTTGGCACATGGGCAGAACCAGGGTTCAATGCTACAACAACACACCAACAAAACCATAACTACTGGCCCTTTCGGCAACACCTGCGAAGAAGATGAAGTCTCACTCGAGGTATAGGCAGGGGTGGTTGCAGGACTCAAGTGTCTGCAACCTTAGCTGGGACACAGATCTGTGATTATGTTAAGAACCAAATATCAATATAGCATAGAAAAACCTCAGAAAAAGTACTCAACGCCTTGAAAAAGAGATAATTTCAGATAATAAGCCTCTTCAAGGGGGTAACCTCCTTTTACCCCACTTAAATGTTCAAGTACAAGATGATTCAAAATGAAAATGTCTCCTTGGTATATATAGGAGACTAGGATGTATAATTACAACTAATGGCCTAAAGTCGACATAAATAAAATAAAATTACTAATACAATATGCCCCAATTAAGGGGTAATGAGCCAATATTAGGGCTTAACAGATTATAATACTTAACATATCACTTAGCATTAACATTTCATCAAGATTCAACAAATACTACTACGCAGATAGAAAAGAGCATCACATCATTCACTCAGATCTGATGTATTTAAGCACTTTCTCATAAACAGGTAGGTTATATCTAGTAGATCAAGCACTAAGCACCTTCATATAGGTCATATCTAACATTCTTACCCATTGTTAGCACAAATCCTAAGCAAATTTATCTATCTCTATCAAAGCACTTAGCAAGAGAAGTTATAAACACATCAAGACAAGCACAAAGCGGAACAACACAGTGTTTACGTGGTTCACCCCCACCCTAGGGCTACATCCACCAACTCTTCTTCTTTATTGTCTTCAGTCAATCGGTTACAAGCACAGAGCCTCAAAACCCTACTTCACCTAGGACAGGAGATCTGTGCACCTTGATAGATCCTCCTTCCTTGTGTTATAGCACAAAGCACTTCACAGTTTGTTACAATACCTTGCACCTAGCTCTACAAGTCTTTCTCAATATGCACAGAGCATCTACAAATCATAATTGCACTTAGCACTTAGCTTATCAGCCTTACATCACATAGATTTGTCTCTTTTCTTACATAGCCTAGACATCTATTTATACATTACAAAATAGGCCTAAACATGGGTAAACCCATGGGTCGACATCCCATGCCCGTTACATAATCCCAAAAACCCAAAAAGGGGTCGAGATACGGTGATCTTTGTTTTTTCTTGCGCTCCTCCTTCAACAGGATGTCGAAGTCCCAAAATATCTCAAACTTGACCAGATCCCTCAAAACTTGTTCAAGGTCCAAAATACACATACCTACCTCCCTTGATAATATCATGTGATAACAGTTTGTAAGGAGAAGGAGGCAGCTACAGAAAAATTTATCCCTTGGCGACGACATTTTACCATGATAAAATTTGACAATAATTGTTGGCTGCCAACACAACCTATACCTCAAACTATACCATCAACGAGTGCATGAACCATGCACCAAATATGTACCAATCATGCATCAAATACACATAAACTATGACTCATCATTATGTACCAACATCATCAACTATACACGTCATGTATGTGCCAACTCATCAACTACTTGTGTCAACCATGTACCCAACATGTACCTCAACCAAAATCCCTCATCAAATTCATCATCCAAATCTGATTTGTAACTTTGGAATAGACCTGGTGTATATGATCACATACCTGCAAACCTTCCTTAACAAGAGACTAGCATTTTCATCAAATTTTACTTTAGTCTCACATGACTAGTTTTGGATTAGTCAACAACCCTAACTTGAAATAATCATAACTATGTACTTGTAATGAATACAGATCTAAATATGGTACACAATATTCTTCAATGTCTTTTATGCAATTCCTCCATACTTCACTACTTGGAACCTCTTAGAAAAGGACGTATAGAACAAATGGTATACCGTGTTGAATTCTGGCTTATTCTAGAGAGCGAACTTGTAGAGTGTGCCCCGCACTGAATATTTGTTGTATGGATCTGAAAGTTGTAAAAAGAATACTAGAGAATGTACTCTAACCAATACATTTGTTCTTACTGAATTTGGATCTGTTATGAAGAAGTTATGATGTTTTTACCTGAAACACTTGTTTTAGACTAGTTTCAAGACTAGCCACAAACCCTATTTTCCATGGCATGTAACTCCAAAAGTACAACAACCCACAAGCTGAAATTTGTATCACAGATACTTGGATATGTTTCCTCAATGTCCTCTCAATTTCACGGTCTGAATCATTCTATAAAAAAGGTTATTGTGAAAATGGTGAGATGACCTATAAATAACATACCTTAGAAAGCATTATCAAATGAATTTATCCTCCCTTGAATTTCATCCTTCTTTACTTCACCTTCCCTCTTAAATTCGCCTTAGATATCATTTGGTTACCTCATTCACCCGTAGATATTCAATATGCTCAAGTGTGATTAAAATGAGAGATCCTTGCCTCTTATTTATAATTTCATGTAGCTTCCTCAAGGGGTTACCTTTTAACCATCTTAACCCACTTTCCTTATTTTAGGGCTAACCCACTTCTAACCACTTGTCCACTTAGTAAATTCTCCATTAAATTTATTATTTAAATAATTCCTTTTGCATCCTCTTTGACTTATAGTACACTCTTCACTTCACTT
>SNQJ01S0117380.1:9329-27704 GCA_010110895.2 Picea sitchensis
GCATTTTCATCAAACTTTACTTTAGTCTCACATGACTAGTTTTGGATTTGTCAACAACCCTAACTTGAAATAATCATAAATATGTACTTGTAATGAATAAAGATATGAAACTGATATACAATGATCTTCAGTGTGTTTTATGCAATTCCTCCAGGTTTCACTACTTGGAACCTCTCAGAAAAGGAGTTATAGTAAAAATGGCATACCTTGCTGAATTCTGGCTTATTCTAGAGAGCGACCTTGTAGAGCATGCCCCGCATGGAATATTTGTTGAATCGATCTGAAAATGTTATAAAACATACTAAAGACTTTAATATAACCAAAAAAATGTGTCTTACTAAATTTGTATCTGTTATGAAGAAGTTATGACATGTTTACCCGAAACACCTGTTTTAGACTAGTTTTAGGACTAGCCACAAACCCTATTTTCCATGGAGTGTAACTCCAAAAATACAACGACCCACAAGATGAATTTTTTACCACAGATATTTGGATATGTTTCCTTGTCCTATGAATCATACGGTCTGAATCATTCTAGTAAAAAAGTTATTGTGAAAATGGTGAGCTGACCTGTAAATAACATACCTTAGAAAGCATCATCAAAAGAATTTATCCTCCCTTGAATTCTGACCCTCTTTTCTTCACCTTCCCTTTGAAATTAGGCTTATATATACTTTGGTTACCTCATTCACCTATATATATTCAATATTCTCAAGTGGGATTTAAAATGAGAGAGCCTTGCCTCTTATTTATACTCTCCATCTTCTAGGTCACTCAACCTATTTCTAGGTCACTTAACCCATTTCTATGTCACTTAACCTATTTCTAGGTCACTTAACCCATTTCTATGTCAATTAACCTATTTATAGGTAACTTAACCCATTTATAGGTCACTTAACCTATTTTCCTCATTTTTAGGGTTAACCACTTTCCATAATTAGAAAGTTCTCCATTACTTTATCATTTAAATATTCCACCTTGACTTTGTCACCTCACTTTATCATTTAAATAATCTTCTTTGATTTTGTCACTTCACTTTATTATTTAAATAATACTTCTTGACTTTGTCACTTTACTTTATTATTTAAATAATAATTTTTTCTTTGCAAGCTCTCTGATTTCTTTGACCTTTTGGGGCTTCAAGTCAACATATGAGGACCCTCCAACTTCGTAAGGCCATAATTCTCAAACCGTGAGGAGTTATGTGACATTCCACATACCACCAGAAATGGCATGACATGTACTATCCATATAGAATAGTATTTGCTTCAAATATATCAAAAATCATACCATTATCCATCAAACAAACTTGGGTCCATTACCCAAACCTGGGTTCTCCAACTTCTCATGGCCATAACTCTCTAACTATGAGGAGTTATGTGACGTTCCACATACCACCATAAATGGAATGACATGTACTATCCATATATAATAGTATTACCTTCAAATGTATTAAAAATCATATGATTATACATGAAACAACCTTGGGTCCATTACCCAAACCTTTGTGCTACCAAAATTTGCTACTGGACTTTCTTCAAGGGTTGACATCAATCTACAATATTACTCTCCAATATTTGACATCAATGAAAACCAACAATCCGTACCAATTATCCATCAACCTGTTGACGGGCATAAGTGACTGGCCATCAACTAGAAGAACAAGTTTGGTCTGGGGTTGTCTAAATAACCCAAGTCGTTTGGGGTAACTTGTTCTGATGGGTTTAATGTCTCCATTAGCTAATCTAAGATCCTAAAATAAATAAAGGGAAAAAACTAACTAATGTTAAAACTATAATATATGCATATACTCTGATATAATTATTGTGAATGTATCTAAGTAGAGAAAGAAATCATAAAAATATCTCTTATGAACAACATTTACAGGTTGCAATTTTTAATGGAAACTTACAAAATCAATTGCAAAGATAATTGTTTTCTGTTTTTTGAGAAGAAGATAAAGAAAACACATTTTAATATTTTTCTGTTTTCTAATTAACATGACTTAAATCAACTAAGTTATGAAACAAAAAAGTATAGATGGTCAAAGCAGATTTAAACCTTCATGTTTCACTAATACACAAAATGACAAAAATTAGAAACAGAGAAAGCTAACCTGATGTTAGTTTGTTAAATGTGTCCGAGCCTCTGTGCGAACAAAAGCATCCGGCTACCCTGCCTTCTGAAAGAAATCTGCAGTGGGCTTATACTAAAATTTTCCTGAATAAATTCAAGAAATGTATTGGCAGCCATAATTTAATAACAGAATATTCAACACATGTGATATTGTGATCTTATGATTTCAAGTGATTACAGTCAGAGAAATCTATGTGTAATACATTCATTTTATTCATCAACTCAACATTAAAGAAAAATCTTGATATTCAAATTGATATGATGATCACAGTCTCAATATCTGGAACAATAAATAATGAACGATATCTATAACATGAATATCATGAAACATAACATGTTATTGAGTCTAAAGCTACACAACATATTAATATCCCAAGATTAAATAAAACAAAATATCAATGAAATAACATTCACAATGGACTAAAGCCTAAATGCTGCACGTTATTCCATTAAGTCCTATAAGTCATTCGTCCATCATCGGTTCCAGGACAAGATGCCTTTCATTTACAAAATACAGAGTATCTAAAGAGTTTTTGAAACCTCATCTTCCTATCTCCTAGGATAGGATCATATCCCATGAGATCAGAATATTACAAAAGTGGAGGGCCTACAACCACTCATAACCAAATTGTTTCTTCTCAAAAATTAATAAAAGTTTTTTTTATTTGAAAAATAAATAGGAAAGAGATACTAATCATCTAAATCAAACATGTTCCACCTCAGAAAATCAGCATCAATATCTGCCATGTCTTGAAAACAAAATATGAACAAGTTAGATAATTTATTAACACGTAATTACTATTTTTTTTTATATAAAAATGACTTGGCTATAGAATCGAAAGATTCTATAAACAGTCTTATATTGGCAAAAGAAATCTAATTTTAAACCGATTTGATTCAAAAGATGAAATGAATGTAAAAAGGGGGAAAAATCGTTTTACCATTTCAACCAACGACTAAACATGGATCATAATAGCTCATAATTGATTATGGCATTAACACTGTCTGCGTTTTTTATCACAATGTTACCTGTCTTCTTAAGATGTTTAGATTGTCTCTCCTCATTTTCTCTGAGGTGTTACACATTATTTTCATCACCCCTATGACCGTTAATGATGTAAACCTATCTGTTTCCTTTAGAGGGGTCAGTGGCCTGAGTTCCTAAAGAGAGAAGGGAGAAGAACTTTTCCTAAGAAAAGAAGTTGCATTTTCCCTAGTAAAAACCCTAAAAAAGGAAGTTCGTAGGTTGCTATATAGACAGGGTGCGAGAATGTCTGATTCTCACAGGTTGCACCATATCTAGGTTGCGAGAGGTTTGCAGGTTTCTCTATAGGCAGGGTGCGAGAATGCTTACACGTGGGAAAAATGAGTGTTTTCTCGAATCTTCTAGAAGGAGAAACTTCCATGGTGAGGTGGCATCCGAATGTTTTGGATATTACTCGCTTTCATGATTTAGTGGGATCATCCTAACCTCCTCACCTTATCCTCTTCAACTTATAGAAGGAGAGGAGCTCTCATGGAGAAATTTAGCTTTTGATATTAGATTTTGGAGCTTGGAGCTTTTGGGATTGGCTAAGTTGGATTTGGCTTGGAATTATTAGCTTGGTTAGAGTGGTTTTGAGTTTTGCCTTTGTCAAGATAGATTGTGAATACTATCATATCTGTGCTCTTAGAATTCTTAGAGTGAAAGTGTGTGGGGAACAAAGGACAGTTGGAAGGGACCTTATGACATCAAGGCCATGGTTGTAATCTCTCTTTCATATTTAATATGATACAGTAATGTGATTCTTTCCTATAAAGCTTGTTGTGTTTTATTGTATGATTCCTTGATCACATACACAGGTTTATATTGAGTTTATGCTATTACTATCACTTTGGTTGGTTGTGTTCTTTTGCAGGTTCATCATTGTATGAGCGTTGGAACGGACCTAGGATGGCGATGGCGAGAGGAAGCGACATTTAAACGGTATGTCACTCATCCCTATTTAGTTAGTAAATTCAATATCTAAAAATTAAGGAAAGCGTCATGTTCTGGTATGTTTTGTTCTAGATCTAGGTGGATCTAGGGAGATCAGTTAGTGTCTGCACCTACCGATTAGTCCGATAACAAAATTGGTGACTCCACTGGGGAACGGATTGTTTCCTAGTTAGTCTATTTTTCCTTCCTTTGATTTCTTGTTTTCTGGTTTCTGAGTCTGTGGGACATCCATCCAGACTCTCTGGATCTAGAAGTTCACTTAGATTCCCTGTCCTTTTTCAAATTTTTCTTTGATTACAGACATTCTTGCACTGTACCTCTCTGTGGCCTGCGAGAATCATTGATTTTCGCACCCCTACTGTTCAGATAGGTGTGAACTTCTCGCACCCTACCAATGTCTAGCCTGCGAGAATACCTAATTATCGCACTGTACTCTATTGCTAGGCTGCGAACTTGTTTGTAAACTTTTTTGGAATGGGTCTTGTCATCTTTTGATGACCCAGTTTTGCTTTGATCAACTGGATTGAGCTTTTGGAGCCTATATTGATCTGCTTACAGTTTGCTTGACATCCTTTGAGTTGCTTTTATCCACTTTTGCTTTGTTTGGTTTTGAAGGATTAGTCTCTTTCTTTGAGTGTCTTTCAATTACAAAGCGTGTGTTTTCTTTAGAATTGTTTAAGGAAAGATGAGATTTCTTCTGAATAGTTCTCTTTAAAAGAAAATTTTTAGTTTGAGTTTCTTTGTTTTAAGAAAGTTCATTATTGCTTTTAGTGAAATTTTTGAAACAAAAATATTTAATTTCTTGATTTATATTAGATTGGGGGCATCCTTGCATTTGAAGTAGAGAAATTGCATGATTCTTGGCATTTTTTGATCTTAAATTATGAAAACATTTCCCCCTCATGGCCCTGGGGGGGGCCATGAATCGTGCATTGGTGTTCAGTACCTTTTTCTCATTTCTTGAGAATGTTGATATTGATGAGTTTAATATATTTTGGGACATTGTGCATATGGGAATGATAAATGTTTTCTCCTTCTCTTAGCATAGCTTTCATCGAAATGAAAAGATTGCATCTTCATATCTTTGCATAATTTTCGAGTCAGTCAAAACACCATATTGTCCACGTCATCTTCCTTTTGAGTAACAACAACCATAAAATAAAGCACTTATAAAAACTAATTAGACATTTTTTATACTTTCTGGTAGAAAACCTACATTAGATTAGCGTAAGGGCTTTGGAATAGGTGTGAAAGATAACTTTCCAAAGTTGCAAACAAACATAGAATCTTGAGTTAGGGAGCGGTTAAATCCACTTACTTCATTCTGTCCTGGGAAGCCCTTCTAACACAAGGGTCAATCACGAGGTCTCATTGAGACTGGCAGAGTTACTCACCTTGCTTTGTTGGTCTTGGTGTAGAGATTGCACATATTACGGGGGCCACTTGAAGGTATAGCCACAATGATTAGTGGAAGCCTCTCAAGTTGATTTCGGGCTAGATACCCTGCCCTTACTTATGGATCAGACTGTCGACTATTTCCCCAGGCATCATTGTTGTTTGTGGTAACCTTAGTGGCCTATCTCTTTAGGGTTTTTACACAAGGTGATTGTGGAGGGGCAAGTCTTCACAGTACTTGGAATCAACGTTGGCCAAACTCACTCGGGCTCCTTGGAGGGTATACCCATGATTATGTGTGGGAGATTTCACCAGGGTGTAAGTCCATTAAGCAGGTCATCAACGTAACTTTTCCACCCACTCTATCTCAGCCTCTTCTTACATTGTTCCGGTGACGTTGGATTTCATCACTAATTAGTGCGTTCATTGTGAGAAGGTTTTGTGTGCTTGTTTGCTTACTAGATTTTTAGCGTGTGCTGTTTATTTTCCTTAGAGGAATATAGATTGGATATTTATTTAATGGTTTCAGTTCCTGGAATGACCAATGAAGGAACCCCTTCTCCAGAGGAACCTTTTATTTTTCCTTCTTATGGAAACATTGGTCCTCCTCATATTGCTACTTTGATCCTTCCAGGTCTCACGATTGGATTGTCGGTGTGGTTGTTTTCCACTCAGGTAATCTTGAATAAAGTAAGTGCTTCAGTCGTAAGCACTTCCCCCTAAGAACATCAACCTCATGTTGATCCTTCACCATCTTCACCAGCAAGATCTTCTTCACCTTCTTCACTTGCAAGGTCTTCTTCCGTTTCATTTTCTTCGTCGAGTGAGAGATTTGAAGCTAATGAACTGGTGGATAAGAAGAAGAAGAAACGAAAGAATAGGAAGAAGAAAAATAAACAAGTGTCAAAACCTCCAACCACTGTTAAACATGTTGGAAAACAACTAGTTGTTGTTAATCGTGTTGGGAGTGTTGATGATGTCAAGATCACCCAAACAACCCGTAAGCCAAAGTACCCTTCCAGGCTTTGTAAGGGTAGCCATCTTCTTAAGGAATGCCCTGGTCTATCCAAGGTTATAGAAGCATGGTCTACACATCCTCGCCAACCCATGTCATTAGCCTCTGAACAACATGTTGATGACTTCCTGTCGACTAGTCACGATATAGTTGGGAAGAAGAAAAGTAGAGCCAAGTACTCGTGTATGTTATGCAAAGGGAGTCATCTCACTCACCTTTTCCCTCGTATGGACAAAGCCTCAAAATTACTGGAAGACATGACTGTTTCACAGCCTCAAGTTCCAGCTGCTTATCATAAGATTTCTCTCAACCCTCTAATAGTTGATGGAATGATCACTCTGGTCCCTTCACCGGTCAATCCGGTTGATCATGTCGTCAATATGGTCACATCCTTAGTTGAACCAATTGACAAAGTGGTTGATCCGATACCATCCTCGGTCAATCCCACTCTCCCCTCAGAGAGTGAAACCCAAGCGGTCAATCCGTTTCCACCTGTCGACCCCATTCTCCCCCTGGAGAATGAAACCCAAGTGGTCGATCTGATCTCTCCATTGGTCAATCCTACTCTCCTTCTAGAGAGTAAACCCGATACTGCCCATGTTTTTCTCGTTGATACATAATCTACCATGCCGGGGGCTATTCCTCCTTCTCCCATGGAACCTCCTCCAAGTAATGAGGCCATCCGTTTTGATTGGGGTGTGCTAATTGGACCTCGTATTCCCTCTTACATTCCTTTCCAGATTATAGTACAGGTTTGTGGTCAGGATGTTCCTCAAACATTGATAGATGAAGGTTCATCTGTTAGTATTTTGTCCTCTATTGCTTAGCAAGCTTTGGGTTGTCCTTCACTTGCGCTGGTTACACAGAATCTGCTATATTTTAATAAAAGAACCAGTCAACCTTTAGGGACCCTTCCCCAGTTTCCTGTAACTTTGGGAGGGAAAACTGTCTTTATTGACGTTATGGTAGTCCAAGAACCCTTGGATTTTGCTTTACTCCTTGGGCAAGATTATGTCTATGCCATGAAAGCTACTGTGTCTACTCTTTTTCGTGTGATATCTTTCCCTCACGATGGATGGATTGTTACTGTTGATTAACTTTCATTCATTGACCCTGCCTGGATTGCCTCCCTGACTGTGTCTTATATGCAGACGGTATTGCCCCCACCACAGGTCAATTATGTGGCATTGTCACCCATGGATTCAACTTCTGATGACTTAGATCTAGTAGTTGACATGGTGATCTCTTCGATAGGCTTGTTAGAGCCTGATCTCTTTACTCCTGTCGCGACCCTCGACATAGTGTCCTTCCAGAGTGTTTTTCTTCTGTCAAATGAAAACCTCTTGGAAGCCATGAACAAGTTTTTTTCCCTTGACATGGTCTCCTTCTGGAGCATTGTCCTCTTGGAATCCATGATCAAGAAGACTCTGAGGATATTTTTTGCATCTCTGAGGCAACCTCATTAAAAAATGAATTAGATGTCTTTGAGCATAGTTTTCTGATTTCAAGCTCGTTAAAAAATGAAACCACTCTGAGGATAGTTTTTGCATCTCTGAGGAAACCTCATTAAAAAATGAAACAGAGGTCTTTGAGCATGGTTTTTTTGATTTCAAGATCGTTTAAAAATGAAACCACTTACGAGGATAGTTTTTTTGTCTCTGTGGCAACCTCGTTAAAAAATGAAATAGAGGTTACGAGCATAGTTCCTGTTTCTATGTCAAGCTCGTTAAAAAATGAAATAGTTTTCCCCCTCTCTATTTGAGTCAAGTCCTTCATCTAGTATTTGAAGCTTCATTTCATTCTCCTTTGCAGTTGGATGAAATGAAGCTTGGGGGGCAATACTTTCAGCCTCTGGACTTCATGCTGAAGTAGAGACACTAGTTTCTTAAGCTGGGGGATAAGTACCAACCATCCCTGTGTTATGCGTTGGGAAGTCCAAGCATAGTTTTCTATGGTTCAAGCTTGTGTAAAAATGAAACCACTTACCTCAAGCATAGTTTCCTTTGATTCAAGCTTGTATAAAAATGAAACCAGGGCCAAGCATAGTTTTGTTTTGCTTTAAAGCTTGTGTAAAAATGAAAACAATCCCGAGATTAGTCTTTGTTCTTTCTCATTCTTGTAAATACATGAGAATAAGTTACCGAGCTTAGTATTTTTTTTTCTCGTGCTCGTAAATCAATGAGAATTTAACCGAGTATACTTTTATCACTTTTTCAGACTCGTAAAGGTTATACGAAAAAAGAACCCACTGGAGTTCCCTTTAAGCTCTTTTTAGACTCTCTAAACATGAAAAGATTGTCGAGCGACCTTGTTCTTTTCACACTCGTTAAAGTATTTGAAGAAAATGTCTGTTGAGCAATAGTTTATCTCTTTTTCGGTCTCATCAGAATACTTTATGAAAAAGGAACTGGGAGAGTTCTCTTTAAGTGTTTTTTAGAGTCTCAAAACATGAAAAACCCCTGAGTTTTCTTTCTTTGGACTCATAAAACAAACATTGAAAGGCCCATATGGGACCGAACCACTCCTTCCTAGGGTTCGTTAAACATACTCTGAAGGACTCATCTGAAGGATGAGCTTACATCAACAAGCATATGTTATCCTCCTCAAGATTGCGTAAAAATAAAGAGGTACTCATCAGAAATGGTGGGGGAAAAATTGGGAAAGAAATGTATCTAAACCTGTATTCTATGGAAGAGTCACTTTTGAACATGACACCCTTTCACTCGCTTTGTGTCTAGGTTGGAAAATCCACTTGTCTCCTGATCATACTCCTTTATAAGATTAAAAATCGGTCTCTGATCCCTGTTGTTGAGTCAGTGTTTCCAAGACAGTTGTCATGTCGTCAATATGTTCAAAGAGAAGTTCAACCCGGAAAGCTTTCTATTGCATCGGCCATTTCTGCAGTCCTTAAACCTTCTATTGCATCGGCCATCCCTGAGTCGGTTCTGAATCACTTGTTACTCTGACCTACATCAAATCTTGTTACTTGTTTCATGTCATTGATGTGGGATACATTAAGGCCCTCCTGTGACGAGTCTTTTCCTGTCGAATTCAATTCGTTATCCAGGAATTAGACTTAGAAACTAATTGGTACCTTGGAACTTGCATGCCTCAATGGAAGGTTTCCTCGCTTTAGACAGTGGGTTTTCATTATTGACCCCTGATTGGGAGATTTCACCGAGTGTTCGACCTCAGCTCATTGATTCACATTCGTTGGATTGTACTAGTGTACCTTGGGAGTCATTGACATTAATGGTGATTTCCCTTGCGCTTGTTAACAGTATACACTAATGACCGGTAATCAAGTGGTTTCTACCATGTTCAACTTCAACACATGTATTCACATGGTTAGATTCGTACTATAGAGTGGTGGAGATGAAGACCCTGGATATTTTCTGACAGATTCAGGTTACGTTGGAGTATATTCAGTGTATTGTTACATAGATCCACATTGTATGTCTGGTGGCTATGTTCAAATTTGAATCTTTAACACGTAGATCCACAGTGTATTTTTGGTGGCTATGTTCAGATTTGAGTCATATTGGCATGGATCCACGGTGTATGTTTGGTGGCCATGACCTGTCTTACTGACGCAAACCTCCCCGACCCTTGGGCTGAAGTTTGCTCACAGGATGTTTTTGTGTCTCCTTTGAGTCGAATTGGCTCTTTTGGTTCCTTGCTGGAATCTCAATTTAATCGATCCATAGGTCCTTTCGGAAGCTCCCCTACACGAACAACACTAGGTGCGAGCTCCACTTCTCTGTACGACCATAGTGCTATGACTAAGGCCTAACCCAGAAGGCGCTTGTCACAACTCGCCACTCGCGAGTTCGTGAGTCGAAACTCCCGACTCTTCCTTCCCAATATCGCGATACCTGAAATGTTGATACGGGTATGGCTCCTTCCCTTGTTAGCACCCTCCGTGTGTGACCACCAGCTAGACTTAACACTAGCACCTCTCACTACTCACCACTTCATGATTTTCAATGTCGAGTCCCCATGCTCTTATCTCACGAATTCCTGAGATGCGAGAAGTCAACAGAGTGTTGACTCCTTTTGCTAGGAGACGCGTGTCCACCTATCCATCACATGGGCCCACCTTGTGGTTCTAACATGTGTCCCTCATGCCCAGCTTCGGTACTTCGTGACTTCACTTCCCAAAGCACTGCCTCCTTTATATCCCGACCCTCGAAGTGCCGAGATCCCAAAATCCTCGTTACTCCTTATCACAACTCGCGACTTAAGGATTTTTGGGACAAAAGTCTCGACTTTGTATCCTCCGATATGCCAAAATGATGAATTTTGACATGTTTCCCAGTGCTGGCCCACAACGAAACTTCCCATCTTTTCAAAATTTCAGACTTTGCGACTTCGCGAGTCCCGATGCTCAACTTTCGGTTCTTCAACCCACGTAACTCAGAAATGGTCAACAAAGGTTTGACCTCCATGTCAAAAAGTACACTACCTGCCCACTCTCCATTGTCCACAATATTTAAATCTTTTCGCCCCTTCCGGACTTCGCACTTAATGATTTCACGAATCACGTTGCAAGGCTTTTGGTTCTCCAACTCGCAAAACCCCGAAATGAGATTATGTGAATGATCCAACGGCCCCTATTGGCTCAGGTCCTACAGATATTTTTCTTCTAAGATTTACACTTTAGAAAACACTTGCCATAACTCTCCTTGCTCATCTACAAGATTTGACGGCTCTCGGGACTTCGTGAATTCTCCACGGAGAATTTCGACCGTCCAATGCCTCCTTGACAACTCCTGCGAAATGAACAAGGTATTCCTTCACAGAACTTGTCCACCTACAAAAAAACTTCACTACGCCTCCTTTCAATACTTCAAGGTACTAACTCTTTTGAGCTTTTACCACAAAATCGAGTCTTCAAAAAGACTCCTGCATGCATTCCTTGTGGCAACCCTTCAAATACTTCCAAGTATTTGAATTCTTAGACTCTGCGCACTTTCTCTGCAACAATAGTCCTTCAACAACTCCCTCAGGTTGCAAACTCTAAGACTCTTGTCGGCCAGGGCACACTTTTCATGGCTCATGTGATTAATTTTCACTTCTGTGAGAATGAGAACATTGTTATCCCTCCCGAGCTTTCAGAGACGAACTCTGATTTCTGTCAATGCACACCTTGCGGACAATTTCGCTGCACTCCTTGCAGGAAAAATCTTGCTTAGACAGAGAAACAATTGAAACTCATTCCTTACCCTCCCTCTCTTCATATTTCAGACATTAAATATGAAATCATACATTCACGCATCAAAGAAAATGCATAACAGAGAGTAACACGCATATATCAATCAGCATGTACAAACACAGAAAGCAATTGAACACCATGAGTCTGAACTAAAGATCTTTGTATTAATCCAGAACTTCTGTACATGGGTTTTTACTTTACACAACTCTCTGCTTCTACTCTCCTATGCTCTCTTTGATTGATAATGTTACAATGATACAATATGAGGGTGTCTATAGTCGTTTTTCCCTCCGCTCCTAAAACTATCTAATCTAGAATTTAATTCTACCTACTTACATTTACTAGCATAAATGCCTCTTAATCCTTCAGACGAGAGCAGGACGCTCAAGGTCTGATTACAATCACAAGTACACCCTTTCTTAACTACTTCATTTATGTTTGGCGCATCCTACTTCAAAACAAATTAAACACCTTTGAACATGTGCCAAAAATGCGTTGGCACTACTCGTGCTTGCTTGTTGCTGACGATGCTCCTGCATCACTTACTTGGCATGGATATTCACATGTCAACATTTATGCTTTGATTCATTTGTATTCTGAGTATGGGAATGCCTACCTCAATGATGATGTATTTTTGTACTATATTTCCTTGTTTGTTGGCAGGTTTCCGACCGACTGTTCCTTGTTCCCTACACACACTGGACAAAGTATTTCAGCTATCACTCTGTTCTAACTTCATACTTTTTGGGGCTCTCTGTTATAGATTATTTTCATCACCCCTATAACCGTTAATGATGTAAACCTATTTGTTGCCTTCAGATGGGTCGGTGGCCTGAGTTCCTGAAGAGAGAAGGGAGAAGAACTTTTCCTGAGAAAAGAAGTTGCATTTTCCCTAGTAAAAACCCTGTAAAAAAGGAAGTTCACAGGTTGCTATATAGGAAGGGTGCGAGAATGCCTGATTCTCGCAAGTTGCACCATAGATAGGTTGTGAGAGGTTCACAGGTTTCTCTATAGGTAGGGTGCGAGAATGCTTACACGTGGGAAAAACGAGCGTTTTCTTGAATCTTCTAGAAGGAGAAACTTCCATGGCGAGGTGGCATCCGAATGGTTTGGATCTTACTCACTTTCATGATTTAGTGGGATCATCCTAACCTCCTCACCTTATCCTCTTTAACTTATAAAAGGAGAGGAGCTCTCATGGAGAAAGTTATCTTTTGACATTAGATTTTGGAGCTTGGAGCTTTTGGGATTGGCTAAGTTGGATTTGGCTTGGAATTATTAGCTTGGTTAGAGTGGTTTTGAGTTTTGCCTTTGTCAAGATAGATTGTGAATACTATCAGATCTATGCTCTTAGAATTCTTGGAGTGAAAGTGTGTGGGGAACAAAGGATAGTTGGAAGGGACCTTATGACATTAAGGCCATGGTTGTAATCTCTCTTTCACATTTAATATGATACAATAATATGATTCTTTCCTATAAAGCTTGTTTGTTTTATTGTATGATTCCTTGATCACATACATAGGTTTATATTGAGTTTATGCTATTACTATCACTTTGGTTGGTTGTGTTCTTTTGCAGGTTCATCGTTGTATGAGTGTTGGAACGGAGCTAGGATGGCGATGGCGAGAGGAAGTGACATTTAAACGGTATGTCACTCATCCCTCTTTAGTTAGTAAATTCAATATCTAAAACTTAAGGAAAGAGTCATGTTCTGGTGTGTTTTGTTCTAGATCTAGGTGGATCTAGGGAGATCAGTTAGTGTCCGCACCTATTGATTAGTCTGATAACATGAGGTCATGATTTTATTTTCTCATTAATTCATTGTGAGTTGTGAGTTTTTTAATTCGTGCTTGGAGGATGGGGAGATTAGTATAGTATCATTCAATCCAATGTAGGTAGACATCACAATGCACAGGAGGAGTGATCTATTGATGGAGTGTACAATCGAGTTTGGCTGTATCAATACTACTTGTTGTGGTCCCTTGACCAATATTGATACCATTAAACCCATATTTACCCTTGAGACATGGTGGAATATTATTAACAAAGTCATACAGTTCACCAGGATTGGATTTTTGACAATCTAGATCATCTTCTGCTAGGAAATTTTCAATTTCGGGATCTGAGGCCTCATTGATATTGATCGGTTCAATCGAGATCAAATGAGGTTTAGATCGATTCCTTAAATTTATCGAGATCAGCTGACCAACCCTTTTATTCTGAAACCCTAACGATGTGTGTTTTTTCTTTGACTGTTTGTGAGATTTGTCGACATAGGGTTTCATAGTGGTGTTATGGTCAGTATCCAAATTAGGCACTGGAGGTTCACTCCACTCAAAACCTACAGCCTGTTGGTCATGTGGGGATTGACTGGGCATTACTTTGTTCAGGGGGTTTGTGACTGGCTTATTATTCAGATTGTCACAATGTTCATTTACCAATGATTCACCCGAATTAGGGCTGTCTATAGAAATGATAGAAACAAAACCATTTCTCACTAAAAATCCATCCCAACAATCACCTA
Source organism: Picea sitchensis (assembly GCA_010110895.2). Classification (NCBI taxonomy): domain Eukaryota; kingdom Viridiplantae; phylum Streptophyta; class Pinopsida; order Pinales; family Pinaceae; genus Picea; species Picea sitchensis. The sequence goes on from SNQJ01S0117380.1 coordinate 23,593, forward strand.
TGGTTGTCAGATGGTGAGTTAACAAAATTTTGATTAAGCTGTGGTGGAAAAGGCTAGAGTCGAGGATCTATTTTTTATACCTTTTAGACATCTTGTGTAGGATTCTCAACAAATAGAAAGGCACATTCAAATGAAAACTTATGAATTTCATAAGAAACCATATATGATAGAGAAAAACTAGACCGTAACGACCCTCATAGGTCACAAAATGTTTAAGGAACGACAAGAGACCATGCCATATAAAATTAAGCAAAGAAATAGGGATACCTTTTTCACAGCAATTGATTTTCCTGGAGTTCATGAAGAGGCTCCATGGCACTTCTTCGATTTTTGAGTTCTTGAACCACGTCTGACTGGTGGATGGAAGCCCTATGTATTTACTCATAAACTCCTCAGTCACCTCCAACTGGATATCTCCAACTTTCACCCTATACCCATCAAATGTTTGTGCAAATTCCTTATCCACACAAATGTTATACCCTTCAAACCTTTTGATGAAGACTTCCCAACCTTGACCTTTCAAATCCTCGACTGCATCGTCACGGGATAACAATGCTTGAGTGCCATTCGGCTCTACTCGGACAATAGGAGCCATTAAAAATATGACTAGACTGTAACAGGAATGACTCAAGATAGCTGTGGGTTTAGATGGCAGGAGTAAAAGGAACAAATATGGGTGGATAAAATGGAAACAAACCAAGGGAAACCCCTGCATAATCATAGTCTGAACATTGGGGGTTCGATTATTGAGGCTTGAGCACTCCTGGTAATGAAAACCTCGTGTACAGGGCATAATAAAAACCCTCAAACCATAATGAAAATCTTATTAATTCACTCTACCAACAAAAGTATCATGTACATGGTATAATACTTGTGCATTATGACTAGCACGACTATAATTGATTTGCAAAAAGTTTAAATATACAAAAAATGTTCATAATTCAAATGTGGATCAACTAAGTGTATAGAAATCACATCAACATTCAAAACACTCCAGAGGTAAGTCATTCAAGTTTTAGACATAGAGTAGATACAAGCACAATGTCCCTTTAAAATAATTCCTTGAATATGAGTATAATACGAAACTAAGTTTTCAAGTTTGATTCATGCTTTCAGTCATGAATCAAACATGAAACAAAAATGAAAATGAAAATATTAGAGAATTAATGAACATCTTTTGTAATCCAATAATCATCTCCAAACGATAATATTTACAAGATGAGGTGAAGGCAGCTACAGGAATTGTTTCTTGTCGTTCAAATGGTGAAATCATGTAGGACTGCCAACACAACCTAAGCCAGCTATTTGACACCTTGTCTTTGAAATTATTGTAATAGAGAATTGCTCTGTTGGAGGTTTTCCCCTTGAAGAGGCAAGTGAAAAATGATTCCTATCAATAAAGAGGTAACATATTTGGTGTTGTGGTTCTTTACATTTTGTTTTTGTTGGACACACCTACCACAGTTAGAGGGGGGGTGAATGAGTGTGGGGCACTTTTTACCAAAACTTCCCTCTTACACAAAACTCCTTAGTTAACATTCAACATTTACTCATTTCCCATTGCTGTCATTTATAACCAATTATATGTAAACATATATCAGCAATATATTATCAACAAGTCATCATCACAAGGAACACAAAGAACACAAGATGCATGTACAATTTTATTTTTATTTTGGAAAACAATCAGGGGGTTTATCAACAATAACTGAATAAAGTACAACTCTACAAGAGCACCAGCTCTATAATGCAAGACTCGGCTTACACCCTCAACACAAATTGAGATGAGGCAATAATCCTCAACATATATCAATTTGTCAATAGGTATGTGACCTGTCAGTAGTGCAGCCCGCATGTGTACATGCCCTGGCTCACTACATCCCACGTATGTGCGCGTCCAGTGTATACAGCATCCTGCGTATATATTCTGAGTTGTTAGGGTTTATCTTTCAAGATCAACTCAAATCATCTGAAAACTATATCATTCTCTTCTATCTCTAAATTTCCAATCTGCCCACCATCCAGTCACAACACATCCAAGCTCTCCAATAGCCTGTTCATGCTCGACAACAAATCAATATGAATGTTATCTCAATCATGTATAAAAAACTAGTATACCACAACAATCATGTCACCACTGAATCAAAAGAGTACTGCTCACTCTATCAACCAAATCAACCAAACTAAACCACATCATAGAAGTCATACCAAGAATTCCCTAAGCATTCACAATACATCAAACAATAGTATCCATCAAGACAATCATGTAACCATACCAGTGTCTCAGTGATAGATCTGAAGCCATAGAATGTAGATCTAGAACCTACCTCATCATCCAAGAGCTTGGCACCAGCTCAAACACAAGTCTTCACCATTCTATCCACTTTACTCACCCTATCCTCATAGAGCCCACGTGTGCACACGCCCTGGCCCATTACAACCCGCGTTTACCTTAGAAACTAGGGTTTCTGAAGCTCCGAGAATTTTTTCGTCAAGATCTCTGGCATTGCCAAAACTTTGATGCATCCATAAGATCCTCCTCACGCTCTCTTTCTCAGAATAGATCTTCAATCATGCTCAAGAGATCCATACCAAAGATGCTCTCACAAGGAGCTCTCCATCAATACTCCAAAATATATTCTCACAAGAATCTCTCCATTGATCCACAAAAAGGATGATATACAAGAGACCATTGCTATCTTATTTATACTTTCATCCTCTAGGTCACTTAAACCATTTTTAGGTCACTTAACCTATTTTCCTTATTTTAGGGTTAACCACTTTCCATAAATAGAAAGTTCTCCAATACTTTATCATTTAAATATTCCTTCTTGATTTTGTCACCTTACTTTATCATTTAAATAATCTTTCTTGATTTTTTCACTTCTCTTTATTATTCAATAATCCATCTCGACTTTTTCATTTAAATAATGATTTCTTCTTTTAGGTCACTTTGACTTCTTTGATCTTGGGGACTTCATGCCTTCATATGGGGGTCCTCCAAATTCGTAAGGCCATAACTCTCAAACCGTGAGGAGTTATGTGACATTCCACATACCACTGGAAATGTCATGACAAGCACTATCCATCTAGGATAGTTTCACTAGCAATTTCATTGATCTTCAACTCATTATTCCACATACAAGCATGGGTCCTCCAACCATTCTTCTAGGATAACTCAATCCGCAAAGTGTCTTCCCGTGAGGGTTTTCACCATAAGGAGGACCACTTTGGAGTTCATCCATTTGTGCACCTTATCAATCATGATAAGACAATAAATGAGTCATCTATACATTTTTCCAACACTGTATCATATCAATGAAACCACATCGATCCATCTTCATCATGTATCAATGACAACTCATTGATCCATATTCATCTATGCATTTTCATCAAGGAAAATACATATTATATTACATCAATCATCAATCAATCAATCACTTCACATCAATCAATCAAACCATTGGCATCAATGACAACATGATCCAACAATCTCCCCCTTTGGCATTGATGGAAATACCAACATTGATGTCAACACCAATTACCAATTATTGATGTCAACATGTAGATAAGGCATGTTTGTAACATACCCACTGCCTAAATCAAATTTTTCCGGTCCTCTGTCGGATTCGAACTCCTAAATATCCAAGGAGGCCCAGCATGAGCTGGCTCTATCTCTTTTTCTTCTCCGATCTCACGTGATCGCGGGTCAGGATCACGGTCCAGTTTGGACGCAGTGTCAATTTGTGTTTCGTGCTTCGACACTACAGTAATGCCCAAACATTAGACTCTACAACCACCTAATCTTCGGTAGGGCTATCGAGCGTCCCACATGGAGGAATGCCCATGGGGTCAGCGAATGGCCAATAGGAATAAACCTCCACACGAGTAGAGAACCGCCAAAGAGAACAAGCCCCGTCGCGCGGTTAGGTGTAGTACAGGTGGCAAGAGGGAAATGCGACATGGTGGTGTTGACGGGCGAAACAGTCCATCCGTCAACTGGGAGAGTGGAACCGGTCCGGGGTTGTCTAAATAACCCAAGCCGTTTGGTATGGACCACCCTGACGAGTTTAACGGCTCCGTTGGCCGCTCTAAGGTCTCATAAGGAAACC